>CAIGQQ010032765.1:15263097-15280383 GCA_903798035.1 Danio albolineatus
TATATATATATATATATATATATATATATATATATATAACACTTCCCAGTGTGTGTACACTGAACTAAGATTAAGAACTTACTAACGACATATTTTTAGAATTCAGATAATTGATCCAATGGTTTATTCATGTTAAATCCGAACTTGAAAATGAAGCAAATAAAGAATTTTTGTTGTAATATTACAGCGCCAGACACTTTCACATTAAAAATATAATTAACCAACCGCTTGCCTTCAAGCGGTGTTGCACTTTTTTTAAACTGCTGGTTTGAATGTTAGAAATAGACATGTGCTGATATTCGATAATTCAATATATCATGATAATGAATATGCAAAATAATGAATATGCAAAATACTGATATCATCATTCTTCAAAATACTGTGAATAATCATTTACTTAACCTTTGAGAGCGCTATTTAAAATTCCGCAATGTGTTAAAAACAGTGTCAAATGATTGGAGACTTAATTATCTTAATGATTCAAACACATTGTTAATCTGGCCTACTACAGTACATACTACAATGACAATTCCGTGACTGTAAGGCTATTGTATGCAAATAGTATACAATAATAAACATTAAATGAACTAAACTAAAAATGCAGGTAATGCAAATTCTTAATGCCTAAAATGTGTTAAAGGTTGCAGTCTGATTACAAGCCGTAATCATTTTATTAAATGGGGTTAATAATTAAAATAAATGTAAACATAACATAGTAATAACTGACATAAATCTGCATTTCACTGTTGATCTTCATCCTTTAACTAACCGTTACTAATGAGACTATTAAATTGTTATTGTAATACTTTATAATCCTTTTAATTTAATTTGGTTGAAACATTTGTGACAGGTTTTTGAATTTTAAGGAAATTCCCTTTAAATACTTCATTTCAAAACATTGCATTCCAAGTCTACCAACACTTGTGTCAGCTGTCTGACTCAACAAAACAGGACCAGACACTTGCTCAAAAAATTGTCTGCTTTTGGTGTGAAAAGCATTAATCATTCATTTATAAATGCCAGATAACAAGCAACCTCTTACTCAAAGTTCAAATCAGCGAAGGCCAGGAATTTGGGTGTTTATTTTAATTTGAAGGATGGCACCGTTTCCACATTATGACTTTAATTGCATCACTCTCAAATCAAGTTATTAATTTAGTAAACAAGACTTACATCACCTCAAGAAATAAAAAAAAAAATACAGTTTCTAGCCAGACAGTGTTTATTAAAGAGAAAGCATTTTTCAAAAACAGACATTTCTTTAAAAAATGAATTTACGGTTCTTTTAAAATAGTTGATAAAGTCAGTGAAAAACCACAACAACCTAAAAACAGATATATATATAACCCAATGAAAAGATGGTTAAATCCTAATTTAAGGCCTTGTTGTCAAAAAGCTGAAGTCATCACTGATGATATCCTTAGGAGATCTTGTTTTATACAAAAACCCTTAAAATAAGAGCGTAACCAGGAAACACGTTAATTAAGATTTAGATTTTGTACAAACAAGGTCCATTAAGGGAGTCTGTCATGATTTGGACCCATACATTTCCAGCAGATCCTTCTTTTGGCATGTTTGTTATGACCTGAAACACTTAATGCTCAAGATTAAGTTGTTAAATCTGTATGACTTTGGAGGACAGACAAGAAAAACCAACTCCAAACCCCGCTGCTGAAACGGTCCACGTTAAACACACTTGAGTCCATCTTCCGGAAAACAGCACACAATGTCAATCAGTCCGCAAACGATGAGATAAAGTGCTTTTGTATTCGCTCAATTCTTGTGCCCAGAAAACCCCAAAATGAGTCCGTTTTTAGAGCAATCAGTGTCAACATATTAGAGGCTGTTGATGGTCGTCAGGACCCTGTGTGTGAACGATTACCATCCAAACATATACTCCATTGCTTTCGATACAAAACTTTCATCCTTTTTTGGTGTCTGTTGATCTGACACAACCTACAAATGAAAACAAAACAAAAAAACTAAGCACTTCATAAACGATGCTGCTAAAATCCTTTTAGCACACTTCAGGTTAATCCAGTAACTAGTTTTTGAAATAAAATATATAAATCTACATTCGATTATGCACTGGTAAATAAAATCCAACATACTTCCATTAGTCAGTCATATAGAAATTATTCTGACAATTTTGCAATACTAAAATAAAAGCTACTCCTATTACGATACCTCATATATCAGAAGTGCACCCGGGGTGCATTGATGTTCAACTGAGTGTGAAATTGTGAAAAGCAAAACTAATAAAATAATAATAATAATAATAATAATAATAATAATAATAATAATAATAATAATAAATACTTATGTGAAATTTTAAATAATTAATCAGACTAAATAATAGTTTTTAATTGATATATATATTAATTTTAAATTTTTTGTTTTCTTTAATTTGTCAATAAAAACAGACTTAAGACTTCACTTAATTAACTGAATCATTCACTCAAAAACAACTGATTTACTGAGAAACAAATTTGCAATGCTTCCCGCAGGTTTGAAATATACTAGAAGTGGTAGCTGTATTTAAAAACCATTTACCCACATCACATAAATGGTTAATTATATGCAACAAACAAAACACTTTATTTTTAACAATGATAGAAAGACTGTTGAAATAAAGAAATCCATTATTTCTGTTACTTTTATGCTATTTAGGAGCCATGTGCACCCATTGACAGGTAGAATCAGGTTCAAAGCAAACTTGAATACCAAAGCATTTTAGTTGTGTATAAAAAAATAACCCATGTAATATATTAACATCAAATTAATAATAATAATCAGCAAATGAGAAATAAATGACAGAAAAAAAGAATAAAAACAGAATAAAAACATATAAAAACATATATTTTGCAGCCAGTGTAGACCAGTCATTTCATCCTCTCAGATTATACAGTATACTTTTTCTGAATCATTTAGATTAAAGAATCTATTGTTTACTTTTTCTCTCCCTGTCAGCTGTGAAGCAAGCGGAAATATAGTCTTTAATAAAAGAGTAATACAAAAACACATACAAGCTGTAAAAAGCGAAACCAAAAGTTGAATTCCGGACATTTAAGGAGATTTAGAACCGGACACATTTTTTTAAATGCCAAAAAGCCGTGTCTATGTGGGTCTGCAGTGCACTTGACTGTCTCTGGGAGTGTTAACAGGTCTTGCGCACAGAAGAAAACAGGTAAACAAGAGAGAAGATTTTCCACTACTTAATCGATTGCAGATGTTTGGTTATATTAGACAGATACAAAAGTGTAAAAGGATGTTAATAATAGTAAAAAAATAATAATAATAAATAAATAAATAAATAAATAAATAAATAAATGGGGAAGCACTGAATATGTATTTATGAATTTGCAAATTAGTTCAGGAACAAAACACTTCTGTGGTGCTACAAATGGTCTGCTTCACCTTTGGAACATCACTGTTGGAAAAAAAATAAATGTATAGAAAAAAAAAATTATCTTATGAAAAAAACATTCTTATGACATTTGTTACCTCAAAACCCTTTTGTCAGTTTTAATTAATTTAATTTATTTTACTCTACTGTTATGGTTTTAACAGTGTGAGGGAGGTTAATGGTCCACTTTACCTGGTAGTCACTGCTGGATGCTTTGTAAGCAGCACTGAGGGGTCTCATGACGGATCGAGGAGTTGATAGAGGGTGACTCGGGGTGCCTGGAGCCTTCACTGGGGGTGTGAACACAGAACTGGAAGTGCTGCCCTTGTCCAAGCTCTCCATTACACTCTGCCAAATAAAACAAGCATTACCAATTTACCATTACCACAATTACAGAGAGGAGCATTTCAATCTGCAATGCCAGTCTTTACAAGGGAATTACCTTATCGATACATGGTTTGACGCCAATCATTATGGCTTCTCCAAATATCTTTCCATCTTTACTGAGAGCTTTTCTCGCCTGCAGTTTTGACTGATATTGGACATGCATCCAATTGCCCGTATTAGACATCTGAATGAAAAAATATATATATATATTGATGGAGCACAAATCATATGTAAATCAGAACGCAATGATGCAATCCGACCTGTACTTACAACATGTTTTAATATGTTTCCATACTGTGCAAACTGTAAAAGGATGTATGAAGCAGATGCTGGAGGGAACCTGTGGACAAAATACCAAAAAAAAGTAAAAAATGTTATTAAAAAAAGGCTTAATTGTGCTGAGATTAATAACACTATGCAAGAAATAAAGTACCACAATTTTTTATGGTAATGCAAAAAAAGACAGACCCAAACACTGTGATCCAGGTGTCATCGAGCTGGTCTTCAGAGGACAGAGTATCTCCTTGTGTGAAGAACGGATCTACTTGAGCTGGAGAAAGTGTCGTTTTCCTTTGCTGACTCATGGGACTAAAGAAATTAGAAACTATAGAACAAAATAGCATTATGCATCTATTTTTTGGACTGTGAACACTTAACAAATCTTCAAAATTAAATAACAGATGTGGAAAATTGATTCTGAGTTTTTCAAAATGCATTGTTATTCTCTCTTTAATGGAGATCCATCTGCAGACCTGCACATGTTTCAGGGCACACAATCCCCTCCACATGATCTAGGCAGGGGCAAACCATATATGTCCAAATGACGGATCAGGCTTCTTTTTCCTGTTCAATGGTGACTAACTGATAAGGAGCATTAACGCCACCTACTGTACACAATGCAAACTTAAGAATAGCGACATGATTTAAAAAATAAAAAAACTACAAATACATAATTAGATTTTAAAATTGATGTTCATTTTATTAATATTTTGATCAATAATTAACCATAACATTTTGACAGTAGGTTATGATGAGATATTTAGTTTGTTTGATCAACCTAATGTGTTTTATTAAAGACGACACCTACTCCCAACATCACAGTAACCTGTTAAGTTTCAATAACGCAGACACTTCTCAAAACTAAAACCAACCTTACAGTAACCCGTTATGTTTTATTAACGCATGAATGAACCAATTCTGAGGCTGAGCTTAGTCGCTTTTAACAGCAGATGGCGCTCTAGGCTAGTTTTTAACCATATACTCAAATGCTAATGAGAGAGTGATTGTGCATTCAGCTGAGTCTGTTGGCTTTTATGTCAAAACATTAATGTAAATACACCTCACTATGAACACTCGTGTAATTCGCTTAACACTTCCTAACTTTATTAATTATTATTTTTGGTATTGGATGAAAGCAGTGCACGGCCATTTGTAAAGCATACAGCGACATCTACTGTTAAAAACTGACCTCGAAATCGATTCAAGACAGAATATCCAGGCATTTTGAAAATTTCTGAATTGATTTGTTGCCCTTTCACCACAATATGCATATTTACCAGTTCCTGGTGTCCCTGGTAAACCAGACAATGGTGTGTGAACTCCAGGAAATGGCTGTAAAACAAATATTTATAAGGTTATGGAGGAAAAAAAAGTAACTATCTGAAAGGCTTGAATATGGACATGTCAATTTAATATTGTTGTCGAATGGGGTAGGTTTTAAAAACCCCTTCTGCTGCAGTGCACACTATACAGTCCATCCGGAGAGTATTTATAGCGCTTCACTGTTTCCCATTTTTTTATGTTACAGCCTTATTCCAAAATGGATTAAATCCATGCATTTCCTCAACATTCTACACACAATACCCCATAATGACAATATGAAAAAAGATTTTTTGAAATTGTTGCAAATATATTAAAAATTAAAAAAATAAAATTAAAATCACATGTACATAAGTATTCACAGCCTTTGCTCACTAGTTTGTTGATGCACCTTGGGCAGCAAATACAGCCTCAAGTATTTTTGAATATGATGCCACAAGCTTGTATTCAGGAAGATTTGCCCATTCCTCTTTGCAGTACCTCTCAAGATCTATCAGGTTGGATGGGACACAACGGTGTACAGCCATGTTTTTTTCTCTCCAGAGATGTTCAATAGGATTTCGTTCTGGGCTCTGGCTGGGCCACTCAATAACAGAGTTGTCGTGAAGCCACTACATTGATATTTTGGTGGTGTGCTTTGAATCATTGTCCTGCTGGAAGATGAACCATGATACCAGTCTGAGGTCAAGAACACTCTAAAGCAGGTTTTCATTCAGGATGTCTCTGTACATTGCTGCATTCATCTTTCCTTCTTTCCTGACTAGTCTTCAAGGTCCTGCTGCTGAAAAACATCCTGAGAGCATTAGGGATGCTCCGATCGATCGGCCGAAGATCGGTATCGGCCGATAATCACATTTTATGACTCGATCAGTACTCGCTAACTTGGCCGATCTTACGAACCGATCACAATTGATGACGTCAATGCTGTTACCTCACGGTCCTCAGATCCCCTGGACTTCTGGGAGAGGAACAAAGGCCGGTTCCCAGCTTTGGCAGAGGTAGCACGAGTCTATCTTAGTGCTCCATCAACAAGTGTTGATAGTGAGCGGCTATTCAGTACAGCGGCACACATTTTGAATGAAAAGAGAAATAGACTGTCTTCGCAAAATGCTGAAAAACTCATCTTTATAAAGAAAAACTTGCTTTGCCTAATAAAGTAGGAAGGGGCCAAATGACTATTCTGTAGCTTGACAATCACTTGAGTTTTAGCCCTGTTACTTTTTTGTATCAGACTTCTCCATTTTGTTCTTTTTGGAGTTTAAATGATTCTCTTTCTTTTTTCCTCTTCGGTCAGTTTTTTTCCTTACATCAGACTTATCCATTTTGTAGTTTAAATGTTTATATTTTACTTTGTTCTCACTCTAACACTGGACAATGTTTAAATATACCTCATGAGTTGCATTTAACTACTCCATTTTGAGACAGCTTAAGAGTTACATCAGACTATTTCATGTTGGAGTTTAAATGTTTTGTTCTATTTTGTCCTCTCGTTAACATTGGACAATGTTTAATTAAATCTAATGAATTGCATCAAACTACTCAAATTTGTTCATTTATATAAGTTTTAAAAAAAAAATTGTTTGTTTTGTTTTTATTTTGTCCTGCTCAGGCTTGTATTGGACAATGTTTAAGTTAAATCAGACTTCTCTATTTTAGGAGATGAAATGTACATCTGTTTGTCCTTCACCGTTCACTGTACTACTGGACAATGTTTAAATAAACCTTGTGGGTTGCATCAGCCTGCTCAATTTTTTGGTATAATTTTTGTCTCTTATTCAGTATCCTGATGTGCATAGTGTTATGCATTAACCCAATTGTAAAAGCATATTAAAATATTTACTGTATAATAAATACTTATTTGTGATTATTTAGTACTCTGTTAAAACAATAGTTTTATTACATATAGTGTTAAAATGTAACAAAAATATAACAAAGGCAACAACAATAGTATTACTTTTTCTGAAAAAAAGTTAATGGTGATCAGAGAGCTTACATATCAGTTATATAAACTTGAAGCATCAGAATCGGCATTGGTATGGGCCGATCAGCATGACAAAAAAATCGGTACTCGGTATCGGTGGCAAAAATCCTGATCGGAGCATCCCTAGAGAGCATAAGGGTTGCCACCACCATGCTTCACTGTAGGCATGCTATTAGCCTGGTAATGAGCGATGCCTGATTTTCTCCAAATGTAACGCCTGGCATTCACTCACAAAGAGTTAAATTTTAGCCTCATCAAACCAGAGAATTTTGTTTCTTAAGGTCTGAGAGCCCTTCAGATGCCGTTTGACAAATTTCAGGCAGGCTGCTATGTGCCCTTTACTAAGGAGTGGCTTCCGTCTGGGCACTTAACCATAGAGGCCTGATTGCTGGATTGCTGCACATCTGGTTGTACATCTGTAAGGTTTTCCTTGATTTTTTTTTTTTTTTTTGCAACTATTAAAAAAAAAACCTTTTTCACATTTTCTTTATGGGGTAATGTGTATAGATTTGAGGAAATAAATAAATTTAATCCATTTAAGTTTAGGCTTTAACAAAAAAAATTGGAAAAAGTGAAGCGCTATGAATACTCTCCGGATGCACTGTATATACTTTAAACTTGTATGTTTGTCAAGTGTTGTACACTAGTAGAATTAACAGTAATAGTTAGTGTAATTATCAGCAATACAATAGCTTGTTTTATGCAAAATAAGCATTCATAAAAGGGATAGTTTTCAAAAAAAAAAAAAATTCTCACACTCAAGTGGTTTTAAACTTTCTTTGAATGTCTTTCTTCTGTTGAACTCAAAACAAGATATTCTGAAGAACGCTGGAAAAAAAACAGCCACTGACATCCATAGTAAGAACAAAAATATAATGGATTTCAATGGCTTTTTCCTGGTTCAATGGCTTTTTCCAGTATATTCTCCTTTGTGTTCAACAGAAGAAACTCAAAAAGGTTGACCATGTGGAGAATGAGTAATTGATGGTGTAATTTTTGGGTGAAATATCCCTTTAATAAGTCTTACTTTAAATACACAAGTCATAAACAATAACTAAATAAATGGTACATAATACTATGCCTGGAGTAATATTTTGTTTATTGTACTCAAGGATTTCATTTTTGTTAAACGTCCACCACTGCTAAATTTCACAAAACAAAATAATAATAAAAGTTTTCAAATCAACTTCTCACTTGTTTGCGAGCAGCAAGTGGTGACATTCCCACAGCAGAGCCATTGAGGTCATCATAGATGCTTCTGACAGGAGGGGCTCCGCTCTTGTCTTTAGGCGTTGGGACCACCGGCTGTGGAGGAGACCCACCTGATGGAAAAAGAGCATTAAATCTTTAAGCAAGCAACTTCGCTCATGTGCATAAAACAAAGAACAATACTTATTTAAAGTATCAACAATGCACAGTGAAAAATATCAAGCATTTACCAGCTAGAAGAGGTGATCTGATTTCTGCTCCACCTGTCAAACCAAAAGACCTGGGCTGGGGAGTGACAGGAGCAGGCAGATCTCCCATCAGAAACCCCGGTAAAAACTGAGCCCCAGGCTTAGGGGAGGTTGGAGAGCCGAGAGTCATTGGTTCAATACCTGTTATGAGACATTAGGAATGTTTACAGTGCTTAATGTTTTCTGAAACTGCAGGCTACAACCCATTCCTGAATTTAAAAGGGTAATCTAGTTTGACAAAAAAAAGGACTTATTTAGATTGACAGACGTATGTACACACACTTGGCATGGGAAGATAACCGTTTTCAAGGTATACCGCGGTTTGGAAAGTCAAGGTTTTCATACCGCCAACATTTTCTGCTATACCATTTTTAAGGTATGTGTACGATTTTTTATTTACACAATTTTTTTTTTGTTTTTTTAGGTGTAAATTGTAAAGACATCTGTGTTTTTGAAACTAATGAAGACAGCAGAAGTCAATGATTGACTTTATTGAATTAATGATTGAATTATTTACTCTGACATGTTTACTGCCCCAAAATATTTTAAATGTTTCTCAAAATAAAATATATTGTGTTCAAAAGGGAAAAAAGGTTTTGTTTTTTACCCAGACATTTAAAAAGAATATATTTCAAAGCAGTAATCACAATACCGTCATACCGAGAAACCGTGATATTTTTATCCAAGGTTATCATACCGTCAGAATCTTATACTGGCCCATGCCTAACACACACACACACACACACCTGCCTGGATCTGACTATTTTGTTGTTGTCGTTTCATCTCTGTTCTTTGTTTTTCCCTCTCTATTTGCATGTTTCAATGTAATATATATACATTTTTGCATAATAATAATAATAATAATAATAGATTGGGGTAAATTTGGTTTTATATTCGTACAACAGTGACAATTTCCGACATGCCACTTTAAATATTCGGTCTGAAAGCACATGCAAGTATGACTTCAGAACAACATTACCACTATTTAATTAACTGTGAACAATGTCATCTGAACAATCTTATATGATTGTCCCATTTAGAAACAATAACTTTCGGACATTATATTAAGGTGAAACTCGGAATTTGCTAATGTAAAACCACATTTACTTCATTTATTTCATTTAGAGACTCACTCTAAGTGGCCCCAGCAGTTTATGATTATCTTTTTACTGTTGAACCAAAAAAATAAAAGATACTTTGGAAAAAAAAATGTAATGTGTATTTATATAGGCAAAGAAATGTTGGAATCATGTAGCCAAACACATCCATGCTAAAAAAAATAAAAACAAAAAGTAGTCCCTCAAAATATCCCATACCGAGTTCAACAAAACAAAGAAAGTTAGAAGTAGAATAACTGAGCATTTTATCTTTGAACTATCCCTTTAACAACTCCATAAGGACAATAAACCACAAATAAACCCTATTTAAACAGCAATTGAAAGAGCTGTCACTTTACTTTAAATATAAAACACCAGCATACACAAATGATGTATTTATTACTATTAAAAGTTAATAGGGGAATAAAACACACGTCTTTCTGCGGTGTGCCGACATTAGCTACGCCTCGGTTATGCGCGTTTCCACAAACTCATCGACAAACAAACACGTCAAAAACATACAAACCCAGAATTCGTGAAAAGCACGAACACTTACAACTCTGGATCTCCATACTAGATGACTAACAGGCAGGAAACGAACAGAAGATTAGATCTGCTTTACCGAAAACCGGGAGTGCAAAAATTTTTTGAACCAGACGGAAGTTGCGCGTGCTCTAATGTCACCAGCGAGATGAACTTCCGGACGCCTCTCTCGCGCCACTATAGGCAAGGATGTCAAACGGACCACTTCTTCAGTTTCATTGGATTTACGGTTTATTATGTGTTTGGGTATGTAATATTTGCTTATTCTGTAAACTACATGTCACGTATAAAATTAAAATGTTGTCATTTACATTTCACCGTCAAAATAATAAGGGCCGTTTTTGTATTTACTTTCAGACAACACATATTTTAAGTATAGGAGAGTCGAAATCAATGACTGGTGGAATAACCCTGATTAGTAACCACAACAAACAAAACAAACTAATAATTAATTCAGTATCTTGAAATAAAGTGTTCTGTAAAAAGTTTTAAAATTGAATCATAATTTATTTTCTCATCTCATATTATGCTTGCATGCGTTAGTAGAATGTTCTTACACGAACCAATCTGCAGGTGGCACTGTTGTTTCACAAGGTTGCATTGTTGTCCTGGATCCTCTAAAGTAGTAAAATATTGACATCATCCTCCTCTTGCTGAAATATTCAGCCTCCATAATTAAAAAGTAAAACATTATGTTTATGGTTATTATACCATTATTTATACAGTGCAGGCTAGCTTGCATACTGCTGAATACAATAATTTGATAGCTTATGTTGACACTTTTTAGGTTTGAAAGTTATAGATTCTTGATAGAATGAAATATTCATTCATTTTCCTTTGGATTAGTCCCTTTATTCATCAGGGCTTGCCACAGCGTAATGAACCGCCAACTTATTTAGCCAATGTTTTACGAAGCGGATGCCCTCCCAGCTGCAAACGAGTACTGGGAAACATCCATACTCTACGGCCAATTTAGTTGATCCAATTCACCTATAGCATATGTCTTTGGACTGTGGGGGAAACTGGAGCACCCGGAGGAAACCCACGTGAACACATGGAGATTATGCAAACTCCACACAGAAATGCCAATTAGTTCAGCCAGCGCTTGATCCAGCGACTTTCTTGCTATAAGGCGACAGTGTTAACCACTGAGCCACCGTGGTGCTAGAATGAAATCATATATTCATAAATTAATGAAATGTTATTTTTACAAAAATAAAGGTTCAGGGAATTATATCCTCATGAAGATGAAATGAAAATGAATTCAGTGATATTTCCAAAATATTTTTCGTCTCTGCTTACAGCTTATTAGTATTAGCATCACTAAAACTTTACCCTATTTTTTCAGTGAAGGTGGAGATCTGCTGGATTGTGATCTGTGCACGTCATTGTGGTTTAAAAAAATAAAATGAAAGCATTGTTAAGAATTCATTAGTGCTTGGTGATTTATATCACCAGAAACCGTGTCTGTCTACAACAAAGAGACAGAGAGAGTTTCCTGTAAAATGACTGAGCTCATATCCCCTGGAGCAACACTGAAAATATGACGCCAGTCATCTGCATCCAAACACAGAGAGAAACGCCAGCTCTGTCTAAACCCATTAAGCAAATTGCCACATTTGATAAATGCATTTGTCTCTTTATTTTGATTTATTTAAACATGCTGACACCCAGAGGGCTCCTTTACCTTAATAAATCTCAAAATGTTGCATGATGCTTCAGAACTGCATCATATTTGTAGAGTTAAACGTTCATATTCTAAAACCCATTCAAAGGTTAACTCGTGTAATAAAGCATTCCTGTTGCTGAACTTCATTTTGCTGAAATCTGTTCAGTGCGCACGATGCCTTTCATTCATTTTGACAAGGTGCATCATATTCAGAGGTTCTGAATGATGTGCCCCGCTGAATTCTTCCCTAACAGTCTTTTATAAAGAAGCGCGATAAAGCTGAGGTGTAGATGAAGCTGTCTGATAGTAAGAATGCAAACAGCTCGCTCTCTGTAGACTTGCACCGTACAGCAGAAGCCTTGCCTTTATTACTGTGCAGTATCTCATGTCATGCTATTGGACTGTCACGCCATAATGAGCACTTTTTGACCTCAGTAAACTGTGTAGCTGCTTACTGGCCAACTTTAAAAAGCTGAACAAGAGAGATGAGTTCAAGAGAGAAGAGAATTAGGGGAGAAGGGGGATGATTGTAATACTTGAAGGTCAGTAAGATGGATAGAGGCAGAAATTACCCAATTTGAAATACACCAATCAGAGAATTAGATCTCTTATTGCACGGCAGAACTCCTTGTATGGCTAGTCAGAAAAAAGTAATAATGTAAGAAAAAAGTTAAAAACACTTTAAATCTTGAGTTTATGGATTTTAAATGCAAATATGTTATCCTAACAAAAAGTTTATGAACTATGGCGCTAAAATGCAACATTTTAATTAATGTTTGGTCAAGATAACTTGACTGTTTATTTAAAGACAAAAAAGGGGGTTTAGAGTGTGATTGTTCAGTCTAGATCTCTCAAACTTTGATAAATTGTAGCCACATCTGTCTATTATAAACTAAACACACTTGACCTTGTGCTATACAATGCTCAGCAACATGAAAACCTCCAAATGGTGTTAAAAGTGTCACATACTGTATTTATAAGCTATAATTCACCCAAAAATGTCATTTCTGTCCTAAGGTAATGGCAAATTTACAGCTGCACTGTTTGTCTACTACTGAGAGGACATGCGCATGAATGAGGTCTACTTTAGTCAACAGAACCTGCATAGGCTGTGAATTACAGGTAATAAAGTTGTAAATAACATTCAGTTTGTTGTAGAGAGAATCATTTGGGAGCCACGCGGGAAGTATGATTTACATGTATGCAAGTATGATTTTTTTTTTCAGAGTGACGGCAGCATGAACCACACTCAGCAGAGAAAGTGAAACCAAAAGAGCGCACATCATTTAAATGATCATAGACCATTTCAATGTGGTAATGTCATTGGCCCTTGAACATTTCCTGCTTGTTCTAATACTATATCATAGCAGTAACAAGAGGCAATTCAATCATATTTTCATGTTGAAACAGCTATCATAAGATTATTTATCAGTATGTGGATCTTTTTGGATTCTCAAAAGCTATGGAAATTAAAAATGTTAAACAGGAAATACATTAAGACTATTGTTATTGTTTACATTCCTCAAAATGGTCTACAGAATTTTAAAGTTATGATCACAACAAGCATTTTGATATGTTTTTTTTTTCTTTCATAGAGAACACAAAGTAAAAAAAACAATATATATATTAATTCTTAAAAATAAATAAATAAATGTTTATGGGTATTCTAGCCTATATAATGTTGAAAATAATGCAAGAAGAAATCTGATAATGACAGATGTCTCATGTCTCATTTTACCAGTGAAAAAATGGTCTAATAATGTTGTCAAATAGCAAGCAGGTGTCTCAAACATACTACTTCAACTTTAGAATTGTGAATAGTTGTACTCTGATGTCGTCACTTTACTGTGCATTAACAGCCAGGTCTAATTTAAAGTCTATTCAAGTTCACCTTTCCATGTCTTCAAAACTTAGCATTTTAACCAACAGTAGACCAACAGTAGCCCTAATATTATTAGTGTTGCTTACCATATGTTTGAGAATAACAACAATAATAGCGTCCTCGTTAAACCTACAGAATCGTGAGAAAACCGTGATCTTGATTTTAAGCAAAAAAATCATGATTCTCATTTTAGCCAGAATCGTGCAGCCCTAGTTACAACACTTTCTAATTTCACGTGTAATTATTAAACTCGCAACATTATGCATTAATTGCGTGAAAACAACCAAATATGGTGAGGAATTCCTGTGCAAGATAATACTGCATTTATTTTCAAAGACAAAATGGCTAGCTTTTACAATGGTCTTGTACTATGTGGGCTAAATTAAAAGCTAAACACAGTCTCCAGTGCTTTTCTTAGGGCCAGATGAGTGAGATTTTACTTAACAGCTTTTACTAGCTGACCTCCATTACCCTCACCCCACTAAACCTCACTCCCATCCGGGTCACTGCACCAATTTAAGCCCTATAGTTCTACTTGACCAGCTCAGAGAGAGATTTGAACTGATGTTTCCAGCAAGGGAAACGTGTGCACTAACAAGCACACTTGCAGTTCCTAGCATCAGATGTTGGTGTATCTCTTGAAGCCTGAGTACATTTATCCTATTATCTTTGCAGGGTAAACTCGTGTAGCTTATTAACAAGTCATAAGTGTTTCTATTAAATGTCCCATTTTACTTCTGACAATGACACTGATAAAGAACAGATGTCAAGGTCAGGTTGCTGATCCTCATAAAGACAGCAGAGTGAAATACAGCACCAGAATGTGCTGAAGAGTTCACAGAGACATTGCTGATGGCGAGATATTTGAGACTCGTGCTTTTTCACAAAGGTTGCCACGTGCAAACCACCAATGAGAGGAATGTCTTTTTTTTATGTTGGTTATACCTTCCAATGCTATGCTCACTCAAGACATTTTCTGTGAAATTCCTCCTTTGTTTTGAATCTATACATACGGCAGTGAAAATGTTATGTTCTTAATTGAGCTTTTTTACTTAAAAGGTTAATCTATACATTTACTCTTATGTTGTTCCAGTCACCTTAGATCTTCGTTCACCTTCTGAACACAAATTCGAGAGCTCTCAGATACTCCATAGCCAGCAATGGTCATGAGGCGTTCAAAATCCATAAACAGAACCATCAAAAAATCCCATGTGACTTTCATTTGAATCACTTGAAGCTCCATTAAGCTAGATGTCTAACAATAGTCCAAAAACAAAACAGTCCTCAAAAACAGATTAGACAGACTTCATGTGTAGCCATTTATTGCTGTCTATGCAATGACTAGACTAGTTTTTGAATATTGCCCATTAGATTTTCACTGATAGTCCAAATTTAGTCAAGACATTTATCTTTAGACGTCTATTAGAAGTCTTTTAAACACACACACTCGCACGAGCAAACAAATGCTTGCTGGTAACAATCTTGAAAGTTTTTTAAGTTAACACACCGATTCAGCACCGATTCTTGTTCTCCTCTCTGATGTAAAATAATGCGTACCTGAACAGAACAGCAATTATGTATTAATTTTTATTATTATCATTATTATTTTCACAGAGGGAGTTTGCATGTTCTCCCGTGTTCACGTGGGTTTCCTCCAGGTGCTCTGGTTTCCCCCAAAGTCCAAAGACAACTGGTATAGGTGAATTGGGTAAGCTAAATGTCTGTAGTGTATGTGTGTGAATGAGTGTGTATGGATGTTTCCCATTGATAGATTACAGCTGAAAGGGCATCTGCTGTGTAAAACATATGCTGGATAAGTTGGAGGTTCATTTCGCTGGGGCGACCCCAGATTAAAATAGGGATTAAGACAAAAGGAAACGAATGAATGAATGAATTTTCACTGAGAATAAACTAAATCTAAATCAAACAATGAAGGTATACATACTAACTAGAGGTACAGATATATTCCTTAAAGTACATTGAGAACAATTTACTGAAACATGAACAGTAATTATAATGTACGTGAACTTTATAGCCAAAGAAAAATTTATGAACAAGAATTAAGCAAATCAGTATTTAAACAGGTCACATGGTGTGTTCAAACAGTTTATCATTTACTGCCCTAATCCAAGAAGAGAAAAGAACTCTATTCATCTAGAGTTTAGAATGACCTGGGGTTAACCATTTAACCTTTTTGTTCACCCCTAAATGGAAATCCTGCTATTGATTGCAATTTTGCACAATCGTTGTTTCAAACCAGACTTCAAACAGACAGATAGTTAGACAGAGAAACAGACAGGGAAGCAGACTAACAGATAGACACACTCCAGGCTCATTCTGAAAATATACCGCTATATACATTTCTGGACAGCACTAAATATGTCCCAGGAGCTACGTTTTTGTTTTCGAGAATCCACAAGAGGCCGCAGTGTACGCTTTTTGAGATCTCAAATTTTTCTAACGAGTGCCATTCACACCTGCTGTTCGGTAAATCTACCTGAGGCCGCTGTTGACTGACTGTCTGACTAACCTATTGACTGACCCACCCTCCTCCTTCCCTAAACCCAACCAATAGTGTTTTCAAAAGCACAGATTGACCCACCTACCCACTTCCCTAAACCCAACCGACAGTTTTAAAAAGCAATCCAGAAAAAGAAAAGCCTTATTTTTACCACGTTTTATGATTTTACCACATTCTCATTCTGTTATTTAATTGTTTATTTTATTTTTTGCCTTCTGTTTTTGTCTTACCTGCTTTCTGGAACCGTTCTTCGCCGTACTCAAACTCTGTCATCATGGTCAACTCTTCTCTGCGCCTCAAGTCCACTGACGGACATGGCGAGCTAAATGGACTGTAAGGCTGGTCTTTTTAACTACAGCGGTTCTGAACTGTAGTTCGGCCGAATGACTAAAAAGTTATCAGTATGATGGTAAAAAACTGTACATTCTAGTCAAAACCATCCTTCTGCAAACTTATACCAAAAACGGAAATAAGGGCAGTATTAATAGCTTTAAATGTGGGAGAGCGTTGCTATTATGTGTTTATATTGTATTGCAATATGGAGCCATTAAATGTTGATGTTAAATCAAAAGTAATTGACAAATACTTGAAAATGAGATGATTTAATGACAATAATTCTCTAAGGTTACCACTGAATTGGTTACAAATAACTGTATGAAATAGTAAAACATGAAATGATATAAACATATGATAATAATTGTACCCAGCTTAAATGTAAATTAAAGTTACCTGAGAGAGAGAGAG
>CAIGQQ010032765.1:15315383-15343814 GCA_903798035.1 Danio albolineatus
TTTAAGTTGACCGAAAAGGCTGGTTTAAGTCAATTATTACTTTTTTTAATAATTATTTTTTCTGGGTTTTCACTTTTAATGGACAGGACAGTATAGAGTATTGACAGGAAAGTATGGGGAGCAGAGAGAAGGGAGGGATCAGCATAGGACCACAAGGCAGGAATCAAACTCAGGTCACCGTAAACACCGGAGTGCATGTGTCGACACACTAACCACTACACCACTGGCACCGACAAGTCAATTATACATCACGGAATAATTTGGCACAACTTCAAACACTGAAGCTTAATAAACTCAAATTTTCTTTGCAGCCGGTTGCTTTAAAATTTTAAGTTAACTCAACTCTTTATTTTTGAAGATATGGAGAAATCAAAATTTAAAGTCTCCTCAACTGATTTTTTTACTTTCATTGAACAAACAGTTCCAAACATGCAGTTGAATCATTTTTATGAGTTAATTCAACTCTGGGCTCAAAAAAATGTCCGCCTAACTTACAATTTTAAACTGAGTTAACAATTTTTAAGTTGAATATTTTACAGTGTGGCTGGTTTGTGCAGTGTTTTTTTTTAATTGTGGATGAGAACAAGCTAACGCTAGCTAATAATCTTTCCTTTCCCTGTGTTTCTGAAAATGTGTGTTCTGCTGTGAAAAAGAAGCGGTACTTGATCAGATGAAGAAACCTGCTGTTCAGTTTTCAAATAGGCTAACTTACACAACGAGGTAACGTTAATATCTTTAATCCAGCAATACAGCTTTATATCTGTAAGGGTTAATATGTGCAATATTGCTCATGGAATGATTTGGATTGTAACATGATTTAGTCGTGATCGTGAGAGTATGCTGTTTTCAGTTATATATTCATTACATTTTTAATCAGCTGAAAATAACAATTATCGCTTTCATTACAGGTCACAATGTGGATAAAAGTGCAATTTGGAGGCAAGAAAAAATATATGCTAGAAGAAGTTTGTTTCTTAGTGTTTCTCAGAACAGGTGAGTTTTAGTATGTTGTTTTTAAAAAAAATAGGTCTAATTTTGGTTGTTATCTTTCTAAATGTTTTTTGTTTCTTTGTTTCAGAATATCGAGCACATTCTAACTTCAAAGCCAGCAGAGTTGACGGATTAAGGAGTATGATGAGATATTTTTTGCTGCTTTTTATTCCTGCAAACGTAATTTTATATAATGTGATGTGTTAATTGTTTTATGCAATTAAAATAGGTGCCCTTTAAAACTAAAGAAAGCTGTCTTAAAACTGCTCCTTTTCATTAAAAAACAAGAAAATACGGTTTGTGACTGTTTTGAATTATTTTTCCGGAATAGTTAATAAAGTGTTGCCTATATTAAACAAGATATATTTTTATTTCTGTGCGGGGTTGAAAATTTGACCTAAGAGTGTTAACACGTAACACTGAGTGGTGTTCAGATAATCTTTTGTGGTGTTAATATTTTACACTTTAAGAGTTTGCTAATTAACACTCTCTGAGTGTTGAAAATGTTAACTCTCTTAAAAGTGTTGTTTTAACACTTTTACAGTGGTTCCTATATAAACTCTGAGGGAGTTTTAATTTTAAGTCTAAGGTAGTTACATCTACTATCTAAAATTTGCTGTGTGGTCTTCATTTACTCGCCCTACTAAATCAGTGCAGAAAAAGAAGATATTTCGATCAGTTACTAATTGAACATTAATGATTAAAATAATTAACACATTTTTGTTTTTGTTGAGCCACCACTTGATGGCAAATGCAAATTCTGGGTTCTAAAACAAAGGCATGCGAGCTCCACTGAGTTAGAGGACATTCCTGAGTGTGATGATTTCCGAGCTAAAGACTGTCTGAATCACTTCCATGTTTGCCAGGGAATCCCGACAGGCAGCTGTGACTGGGCTAATGACAGCAATCACAGATTACACACACACACAAACACACACACTTATTCACACTCTCAGGCTTTATCGTCACCAAGGAAACAAAGTCTTCCATCATGGAAACGTCCTTGATTGTATCGCTCTCGGATAACAAAGACAATCAAAACTAATGGATCTTTATTGCCATTGATAGAAATGACTGCAACTGGCTGCTATTGTGATGAGAATATGAAATAGTGTATCATATTGCCAAGTTCCACTTTCCACAGCATCCCAGTTTATTTTGTCAACTGAACTTGAACTTTTTCTGAACTGAATTCTGCAGTACTTCAACCACCAGATGAAGCAGAAGAGTTATGCTAATGTCATATTCAACGGCTCTTGTGTAGGCTAGGATCTTGAAAGGCTTCCCACTGTGTCTGTAAAACATGAGCTGTCAGGTTGAGCGGGCAAGTTAAAGGGATAGTTTACCCAAAACTGAAAATTCTGTCATCATTTACTCACCCTTCAGTTGTCACAAACCTGTTTGAGTTACTTTTCCACAAAAGAAGTTATTTTGAAAAACGTTGGAACCATCCATAGTATTTTTTCTACTACAGATGTCAATGCTTACAGGTTTCTAACATTCTCCAATATATGTTCTATACAGAAAAAAAGTTCATAAAAGTTGGATCAACTTGAGGGTGAGAAAATGGGTACATTTTTGAGTGAACTCGCCCTTTAAGATGGCACTGGTTAAAACATAGGGTTAGAACGATTCGGCCTAAAATCAAAATCTCGATTAATTGAACATTTTAACTCGATTGCGGTTAATGAACGATTATTTTATTTATTTATTTTATGTTTTTGCCCACAGTTCACTGACAAGTTTTGTACAGTAAATATGCTCGCAGATTTTTAAATGTAGGGTGCATTACTTGATTTAACAAAAATTGAATCACACACTACCTACATTCTACAATTATTTATTGACCATTAGTGCTGAACAACTGAAATGAAAACACACATTTCCTAAAACGTGGGTCTCTGTGCCGCCCACCGTTGTCACCGCTACCAAACCGACCAATCACAAAGGTTGTGCTATGCGTCATTGTGACATGTAAGTACATTTTTTTGAGAGGTGCGCAGGTATGCGAAGGATGCACCGGACTGAACACTTGCCCTTGACAAAAGTATAATATCATAATAATATAATAAGTATGAAGCATAATATAATAAGTATAATTCAGCCTTGAGAGAGCAGGGTCACGTGACTCCACACACGGTAGGAAGAGTAAACGAAAAAATTGACCTAGAAAAATAAAATGGATTATAGGTTCTGAATGTCTGATTGTTTGATTACTTTTCAATTAATCGCCCAGCCATATTAAAACAGGTTCATAATCAAAATCAGGGGTTTTCCAATGGACCTTTTTCAAAAACCGGTTATGACGCCTTTAACGGTCATCATAATCTTAAATCCTTGAAAGTTTTTAACGTTTTGAACGTTTATATGCATTTATAAATGTATTATATCACCTTTGTGTCAACTTACAAAAAACAAAATACCGCTTATGCAAGGTGTTTCTATAGCGTGTATGGGGCTGAGAGTAAATTTGACATTATTCTCTCCTCTGGCTGCAGTCATCAGTCTCACACAATTTTTTTTCCTTTTTCTGACAGTCTTAATAACCCCATCGTAGAGTTTTTCTTTTAATATTTCAGCAAATTCATTCATTCATTTTCTTTTCGGCTTAGTCCCTTTATTAATCTGGGGTCGCCACAGCGGACTGAACTGCCAACTTATTCAGCATATGTTTAACGCAGTGGATGCCCTTCCAGCTGCAATTCATCACTGGGAAACAGCCGTCCATTCTCATTCACGCACACTACGGACAATTTTAGCTTTTCCAATTCACCTGTACCGCATGTCTTTGTACTTGTGGGGAAAACTGGAACACTCCGGAGGAAACCCATGTGAACATGGGGAGAACATGCAAACTCCACACAGAAATGCCAACTGACCCAGCTGAGGCTCGAACCAGCAACAAATAGAATTGTGAAAATATATTTGTTGTACTCTCCCATTCACTGCACAAGTTTACCCAACTATGAAGCCTTATATTGCTACTGAGAATCCCAGAAATATGAAATGGGTCTATAAGGTCCTTTGAAAATGTTCGGACAAAAAGCATTAAAAATACTATACAAAACAATACAAAACATTTTTATTTTTAGAGCATGTTTAAAAATAACACAAGACAACTGAACAACTGAAAGATTGATTTAAAACACTCCAACGAGTAACAGAACTTAATGTTGTTAGGAAGAAGCATTGATCTATGCTTTCACCTTATGAGATCTTGATCTTTGCTTTGACAATGACATTAAGAATTTTACTCTACGGTTAAATATACACAAAAAAATTAAAAACTATTAAGAAACCACTTAAAAATGTAAGTAACATTTATTTATTTTTATATATACATATTTCCCCAAGTGATTTTTAACAGAGAAAGGCCATTATTCACAATATTTCCTATTAGATTGCTCTTCTGGAAAAAGTTCTTTCTTTTAGTTTGGTTGGAATAATATAGTCAAAAGACATTTTAAACTGCCATGGTCAATATTATTAGCCCCTTACTATTTTTATTTCACAATTTTATTTCACTATTTCACAACTGTTGTCCTGTGACTTGCTTGATTAACCTAACCTAGCTAGTAAAACAAATGAACCTTGCAAAATAACTAGTAAAACATTAGGTAACACTTTATTTTGATGGTCCATTTGAGTATTAGTAGACTGTCTGCTTAATATCTGTTGATACTGACATTTAACAGTCCTTCAACAGACATTTAACTGACTATAAGAAACTTTGTAAGTATGTCAACTTAAACTAACCCCTTACCCCAACCTAACAGTTTACTTATAATCTAATAAAAATTAGTTGGCATGTAGATGCAGTGTAACTTAAATTCAACAAACGGACCGTCAAAATAGAGTGTGACCAAACATTATGTACTGTCATCATGGTCTTATACAACTAAAGAAAAATAACTCCCAGACAATAAATTATTCAAAACCACTCTAAAATACAAAATGTCACAAACTATTAGCCCTCTGTGAATTTCCTTTTTTTCAAATATTTTGCAAATAAGTTCTGTTTAATGAGATACATCAATGTTTAAGGAGAACATTTAACCCATTTTGGTATAGGTTTTAATAACTAATCGAATAACTTTCTTTGGTCCTTGTCATGATGTCAGCACATAATAGTTGACTAGATATTACATAATACAGTAGTCAACATTTGAAGTGAGGTGAAGAATGGGTGTTGTTCAGTACTTTTAGCACAATTTTAATGAAAGGTGATGATACACTTCAAATGTTGACTAATGCATTTTACCTTAAATAACAAACAATGTGCAGCTGTAATTAACAGATATATTTATTTATTTATGTGTAGGCCAGTTCATACAAATAATGTTCTCAGTATAATTTGAGGTAACTATGTAGACGCCTTTGGCATTTTAGCATGTGGCATCAAAAAGATTGAAAACGGCTGATCTAAACCGCTTCAAAAGTGCCTAAAGCACTGGGCTGATGACTCTCAGTAGGACAGTGAACACTGATGTGACAACTACTTTGATCCTGGCATCTGCCTGCCGCATTTACAGCTCCGCGTGTGTCCAAGAGCCTGATAGCACAGGCCTGAGAAAAACAGCCAAAAGTGCGTTCCGCCAGCGTGAGCCCCAAGACCAGTGTTTGTTAATTTATCATCATTATTTCATCTCAGTTTTGTTTGATGTGCTTGAAACAGCTGCAATCCTGTTACTTTCACCAAAAAACGCCTCATCGCCCGCTGTCAAAGTTGCCATCAGCAGTTTGGTCTTGTTGTGATGAAGACTGGAGAGCAGATGGAAAACTTGCAGACGCAGGTGTCTGGGTTTAGATTGCACATTTACCTCAGTGGATGTAATTGCAAACATGAAAAGAGTGAGACTTGTTTAATCTTGAAGCTTCTACTGAAAACCAGCTGAAAGGAAACCAAAAAAGCATACAGCTGTAAGGATGAAATTCACACCTTTACTTAAGCTCTATCTATCACATAGACTTCTGTGCTTTGACACGGTTTTACTGCAGAGTTTTATTCAAAGCTGGGAAGGCTCATTTTCAGCGATCTTATAAACCTCTGATCTTAACAATAGTTCAGGCTAGCCAGAGCAAGGTTATTTCCTTGTCACTGCTTTGGGTTGAATTATGAATGGCTCTAGAATTTCTGCATCCATTCAGGTAATTCACCAATACAATCATACACAGTTTAAGAGAAGTACTGTAAAACGAGAAGTGAATGCCTGCATTCAATAGAGTTTTTTTTTTACACACAAATGAAAATATATTATAATATATTAGGGCTGTTAACTGATTAGCTGATCATAACTCATTAACATTGAAAAATACATTTTTAACAGCTATTTTAATATTGGACTTTCACTTTACATCAAATTTTTGCTCAATGAATTTGTTTGTTTTTTTACACTGAATGTTATGAATGAAGGCCATTACCTTAGATTTTATTTTTAATACTGATGCCTCTATAAAATCTTTTTATTTCTTCTTTTCAGGAAAAGAAAAAAATGAACAATTTGTACAGTAGCCAAAGGGCACACAACACACATGCACACAAATTCTCACAACACAGGCAAATAGAGAAATGTGCTGCAAATATGGAAAAAAAAAAATGACAGAACAAAAATGTGCTGTCTTTCTGTCTATCTACTGTCATGCGCTCGTCTGAGCTCCAGTCAGTCAGCACGTGCTTTGAGCACAAAACCCTAGAGAGCAGTGCATGTCGAACAGTTTATCAAGGATGTATATAGTTGTTAAATGGTATTTCATTCATTTAGTCTCTATCTAAAGACTCTTTCATCTTTTGAATCTATCAGGTAACGTGTCACTGCGTCAGTACACTGCTTCAATCTTTCACTTTCATGCTTGTACTTAGTAATTTTAGCTAAAACCTTAGATACTGTTGTTTGGTTCCTGTTGGTTGTGCACCTTTTTTACCAACCAAGTTTGTCGACGCCATTGTAACAACACAGATTACTTTGCCTTCATGCCAGAGTCCTGCAGAAAAAGTGATTGACAGGTGGCAATTTGTGTGTACCTTATCATTATTTATTTACGATGTGGTTATGGGTAAAACAAAGACCTTGCGGGGCAGGTAGTTGAAACGGTGGGCTACAAATAATTAATTTGTTATTAATTAATTAATTATTCATAAATAATTAATTCACAGCAGCCTATGATGACGATGACATTGTCCATCGCGACGTTTCACATTAGACATCGTACGATGCCAAATTGAACGACATCACCCAACCCTAGTACACACACACACACAAATATATACATTTGTATATAACTTCATCCAGATAAGTAAGGGCAGATCTCTCATCAATGGCAGAGAATAAGTCTCAAATTTCAAACCCAAACAAGTAAACTACAGAATGCTGCAGTAACAACAAACCAACTTACAACAGAGTATAACAGACACATAACCTGTCTAAACTGAGGCGTTAAATACACAGACTAAATAAGATGGCAAAAACAAGAAACCGGTGATCAATTAACAAATGAGTAACTATGGAAACTAAAAGGGGAATGCCACAACAAGACGACAAAACAAGAAAAGTTACACAAATAAGGTGTTACTACAAACGACACTCCTGATTATTTATATAAACAAAATAAATAGTCATTGTTGTCTTTCCCCTATTCATTTTAAGACTGATATACACATAGTCAATCATTGTCCCACCAGTCTTTTGGGGCCATTCTATCCCTACAGATTACATCCTGTCGTGACTGACAAATCGCTGCAGATTGTAGTCAAAGTGAAGGAAAGCAAGCAGAGAGCTAATAAGTTCAGCACGGCTCAGCCTGCAACACAATCACTTAACCCAACCTCTGCAAGTATATCCTCAGCATGACCCCAGACAGCCTTGATTGAAGCTTCCACAGCCAGAGACCACGAGCATTCACACAGTACTATTCACAGAATGTACATTCATAGCAGCTGGATTCTCATCATGGCCAAAAAATACCTGCAGGCTAATCATCAAAACGTGTCTGTAGACATTTGGCCCTGGGTACAGTGTACAGTTGAGTACACACACACACACATTATTATTATAAAACATTAATATTATTACATATGAATTTTAATAATAATTTGCACATTTGTTCTATTGCGATTGTCAAGGAATGCTAATGTAAATAGAGCTAAAACGTTAAATTTAATACTGCATACATACTAATATGTTTGAAATGCATCGCTATTGTTTCCAGCGCTCAAGTCTAGACTAGTTTATAACCATACATTCAATGCTCACAAAGAAGAGTGTTCTCAGGGCTTTCAGCCAAAGACTGTACAATACACAATATAAGTCACTCATAAAGTTTTGAATGGGGAAAAGTGTAACAGTCAATATAAGAATGAAGCCCCACCTTCTAGGAGCCAATCATCGATCGCTATAGGCTGACGATTCTCCGGGGAAGGGGTTTAGATCAGACATAAATTTCTGCAGATTTTATATGATTCAAATGTTTAGAAGTGAAACTAAAGAGACAGTTGTTTAATTTTATTGGTGATTCCTAATATGAAATTTAATCGTAAGTTTGGCAAGCAATTTTGGAGAATTGGATGTTTACTTATTCAAACAGAATGCTCAAGCATACTGCTCAAGAGGCTTTTCAAAGATGAGATTCCACTGAGTGAAATGACTTGCTTTAAAGGGCCACGAAACCCCCCCTGCCTCAGCAGGGTGTTTTCCCACCTACAGTCTGGAAAGGTTCAGGAAAGTGGGTGTGTCCAGCTCTGTTTAGGTGGGAGTGTCAGGGGAGGGAAAGAGGGAAGATTTTGCATAAAAATGGGAGTTTCCATTTGGGCACGCACTGATTTTCAAACAGGCAACACACAAACACAGACGCAGGGGGAGAAAGACAGTGACTGTTTACATTGACATCCGTAATCTAATTATTTGCCAAATTATTAATTTGTTGACTTTAACTGCAGTTTGGCACTTTCACTTTTATTCACAAACATTTCCTGCGTGTCCCCCGTGACAAACGAGATTTTAATGTGAGTAATGATTTAATGGAGTATTTGTAATGTAATGTAATGTGTATTTATATAGCGCATTTATTGTGTATGGCCATACACCCAAAGCGCTTTACAATCATGAGGGGGGGTCTCTCCACACCGCCACCAGTGTGCAGCATCCACTTGGATGATGCGACGGCAGCCACAGGACAACGGCGCCAGTGCGCTCACCGCACACCAGCTATTGGTGTAGTGGAGAGATATTGATAGAGCCAATTCGGAGGATGGGGATGATTGGAAGGCCATGATCATAAGGGCCGATTGAGGGACTTTGGTCAGGAAACTGGGGTTACACCCCTACTCTTTACGAGAAGTGCCATGGGATTTTTAATGACCAGAGTCAGGACCTTGGTTTAACGTCTCATCCGAAAGACGGATACCCCACGGCGTATGTTAGAAAAAAGCTCCTCCGCATTTCTTTTTTTTTCGGCAAATCCGGATTTCAACATTTTCAGATGCGGAAAGCTCTCGAGTAAAAATGTTCCTTACAAACGCATTTCTGTCGCGTGCGCTGTAATCCACCGTGAGTCCAGTTGTGCTCTCATAGCGGGGAAATGAAAGCAAAACTTTCGTTGGAGCACGTTTATAAACACAACACTGGCGACCTGTGTCTGCAAACAATTCTTCTTCTTCCACTTGTTTTGACAACACAACGTGGTGTCTCTCTGCTGTCTGAACACTATAGCAGGTAAACAATCTTCAAAGCTATCATGCATATTAATAAAGTAGCACAGCATACACAATTGACCGCTGATTGGTTTGAACCAAGTCTATCTCATGAATCAATGCCGCACGCTCAGAGACGTCACGATGCACTCGCAGGAACAGACATCCACTCTCCAAACTGGAATACACGCAAGGATCTAATCACCGTGACGCAGCTTCAAAAACGAATTTGCTCGTAATAATGCAAAAACAACCAATTTTCACTTTTTAGTGAGATATACGTGTCCTAATAGTGTTTATAGCAGCGTGGGACACATATATGACTGTCAACAGCTCAAAAAATGTGTTTTGGTGTTTTGTGACCCTTTAAAGAGAATTTGGTTCTGTGAATTGGCTTTTATGTCATGAGATTAATGTAAACGCAGTTTACTATGAACTCTTGTAATTTGCTTCATTCGTTCCTAGCTTTATTGAAGATTATTTTAGGTTCAAGTGGTATTTGTAAGGAATTGGATGCAAGCAGAGTATGGCTCTTTGTAAAGCATAGAGCACCATCTGCTCTTAAAAACTAAACTCAGAATCAATTTTATAAAAGTGCAGAATCAATATCCCAAATGACTTTTGACCATAGCTCTAAATGTAAATCCTAAAGTATAAAATATGAATTTTAAAATTTAAATAGAGTTCTGAAAAAAAATCTAAAATATAAAAGGAGAAGTCTAAAAAATAAGAAATAAATCAAGAAAATGTTTCTAAAATTAATCAAATCTGAATTTAAAAATTGGAATTTATCAAAATACTCTAAAATACCAAATACTCCTTTTTTAAATACTGTTGTACTTTGTTTTTAAAAACAATGGGGAAAAAGTAGTTTACACAGATACATATTAGTAACTATAAAAGTAACAAATCACAAGTCAAAAGTAATAACCCAGGTTGATGTCAGACTTTACAATTAGTTCTTAACAATATGCTTTCAACATGACAGTGTTAAGAAAAAACAAACAAGATTACTCCAAGGTGGAAGTTGATTTATTTATACATCAGGCGATTTGAAAAAGTCAGAAGCATCTGCATACTGAAAATTCTAAAATACAAACTGATAATGCTCAAAAAAAAGATATTATAATTCTAAAATAGAAACAGAGTTCTGAAATACAAACTAAGAATTCCAAAGTCTTAAACATAAACACATATTCCAAATATAATCTGTGTGAATGCTTTAGCAATACAATTGTAAAATTTGTCAGGCCAATAAAGCAATTATTGACCAGAACTGAATTGTGAGTTAAAAAGAATACTAGAATATAAAGTTACTATTTGCCTAATTTTGTAATTTTCTAAAAATCTTACACAGAAAGAAATACACAGATTTAGCCTATATATAAACCACCTTGAAACATTTTTTTTATTGCATTTGCAACCCTACATTTTTTTCCAATTTGAAGAACAATGTTTATGGTGTCGTTTTTATGCTTGTTGCTTGACTTTATTATCATTTGATTAACACACACACTTATTCAGGTAAAGGTTGCCTCATTCAGACACTAAGTGCTTGAGTTCTTAAAGGCATCTGCATACCCGAGTAAAGTTAATGTTTTAATGAATCTTTTGTTATTAGACAACATAGCTACAAGTGAAAAACACATTGATTTTGGTGCCTGTTTCTGTATCCAGGGTGACAGCCAAGGCTAATCGTATGCATCAGCTCTAAAACCGCCTCTAAAAGCATCATTTAATTTTCCCTGCATGGTCCTCATCTCCCGGGACATTTAACAGTATCTCACTGATAAGCCCAAGCAAATCTGCAGTCAGTTTTGCATAAATGTCTTTCTGTTACGCACCCAAACAAGGACACTCTTAAGCTCCTTGCTTTGCAGTCAGAGACGTCTGATATTGAAGTCAACATCGGTTTGGCTCACAATTATAGGATGCCATCTGAATACATCAAAATGCTTTGCTTTGTTCAATATCATTAAGAATGAAAATGGACCATGTGGAATTTGATAGAAGCATCTGGAGGTTTTCATCTTACACACTCAAGGCTTTACTTTCTCTTTGAGTTTCCTTCTGTTCCTTCTAAATATTTTCAATTTTCCCTCAAGATGGACAGAATTGCCATGCAGCACTATGAACCAAAAATCCATTTTATTTAGCAAATTACTACCGCTCACAGAGTGTTCTTATTTGGTAAGTAATTTTTAAAAAAAATAATAACCAAATGGAAGCCATATGGCAATGTTTGGGGAATATTCTGTGTTTGCAGAGAGTGTCTGTGAAGTTTTAGTCAGATCTTTTATTTACACATGTCAGATTTTTCCCCATGTGTGTAAACAAAAATAGGTCTGCAGTATTTTGTGCATGTCCCTTTGACATGCAAGTTTTAAAGTGATGTGACTTATTTAAAACGCATCACTTTTATTTTTCCATGGTTCCATGCATCAGGATATTGATGTAATACACTAAAGCAGAGGCGCTCAACCCTGGACCTGGATATCTAATTCCTACAGAGTTCAGCTCCAACCCTGATCAAACACACCTGAACCAATTAAATAGGATCTGAACAGCACTTGAATATTACAGGCAGGTATGTCTGATATGGGTTGCAACTGAAATCTGCAGGAAGGTAGATCTCCAGTAACAGGGTTCAGCACCCCTGCACTAGAGTCTGTTTGACTATATAGTTTTTTGTTTCTGTATATACCAAGCAGACACACAACGTCATAAGTTGTTAATATTAGGTTATATTTAGGTCGCCAGCGTCTAGGGACAATGTTATTTTGACGTCCAATAACGATGTGAAAATACATTGATATTTAGGTTGTGTTAAAAAGTGACCAAAATCCAACGTTGAGCCAACGTCATATTGATGTCAAATACTGACATTTGTTCATTCGGTACGGCGACCAAAATCCAACATCTGATAGCTGTCATATTGGTAACGTCCACACGACGTCAAGCTGTAACATCATTAGACGTTAATAATTTGTTGTTTTTAGGCTGTGTTGGAACGTAATCAAAATGCAACATCTGTTTGATGTTGGACATTGACGTTGACCTGATGTTGAGTTCTGACAACAACCTGATTTTCATATCGAACAAAATGCAACGTCCAATGACGTTGGGGCAGAACGTCAATCTGACATCATGTTGACGTCCTGTGCCTGCTGAGTAGTTTAATATTCAAACTTGTTTTTTTTTTTGTTTAATATTGTTAAGAAAGGAACAGGTTACAACTTGTAAATTCACCAGAATGATTCTGAATGGTTAGTGGAGACATTTAAAATTGTTGATTCAACTCATCTACTGGAATGCTACTGCTTTGGTCTAATGTGCAAATAAACATTACACTATTAGTAGAATTCTCTTATCTTGACAAAAAAAATGTAATTGGACTTCAGCATTTATGAGTTACGTTGTCAGTGTATGTGTCGACACAGTGGCTCAGTGGTTAGCACTGTCACTTTACAGCAAGAAAGTCACTGGTTTGAGTCCCAGCCACTTGGCATTTCTGTGTGGAGTTTGCATGTTCTCCCCGTGTTCACGAGGGTTTTCTCCAGCTGCTCCAGTTTCCCCCACAAGTCCAAAGACACGTGCTGGTGAATTGGGTGAGCTAAACTGGCCGTGGTGTATGTGTATGATTAGGGAATAAGCTGAAAAGAAAATGAATGAATGAATGCCAGTGTATGTTTTTTGGGATTAAATTGACAATATAACTCTGGTCTCAGTAAATACAGCCCAAGAAAATAAGAACTTTAGCCATATTGGCCACACAGAATATTAAAAAAGCACATTCAGAAAAGAAATTTGGAAGCAGTCACAAAATACAGTGACATAGTTCTAGATATGACATTAGAGGACTAACTGTTGATATTTACAAATTCATCTGAAACAGCACCGATATCACCGTAGTTGGTGATGTATTCCTTGGTAAAATATATTTTGTGCAAATACATAACACTTTAACAGCATTCTTTGATTATTTCCTTCATAAAGGAATGTGGTGTGTTGGATGTGCTGAGTCTATGGAGAATATAAAGACTCAGATACAGTATGAAGAACTTTTTTTTTTGTTTGTTTGAGGGGAAAAAGAAGTTCAACATAATTGAACTCCTCCCAAAGTTAGCTTCCATGAGCTGTTTCGACAATTTATTGAATGTCCAGATTTGTTTACATAATTTCAGATCGTTCTTCAATTCCATTTGAAGTATAACAGGTCCCTTGTGTTGATTGGTTCATCCAACAACAAAACTGTACACAGATGTAATGTCTATTTTTGTTTCCTGACACAGAAATGCTATCTCTCTGCATCTCTCACATGGCTGCATCCGGTCAGTACCTGGATAGGAGACCACATGGGAAAGCTAGATTGCTGCTGGAAGTGGTGTTAGTGAGACCAGCAGGGGGTCTCAGCCTGCGGTCTGTGTGGGTCCTAACGCCCCAGTATATTGATAGGGACTCTATACTGTTGGTGAGAGCCGTCTTTCAGATAAGACGTTAAACCGAGGTCCTGACTCTCTGTGGTCGTTAAAATCCCAGGATGTTCTTTGAAAAAGAGTAGGGGTTCAACCCTGGCATCCTAGCCAAATTTTCCCACTGGTCTCTGTCCTTCATGGCCTCATAACCATCCCCATATCATAACTGGCTTCATCACTCTGTCTCCTCTTCACCAATTAGCTGGTGTGTGGTCTGGTGCAATATGGCTGCTGTCGGGTCATCCACATGGATTCTGCACACTGGAGGTGGATGAGGAGATTCCCCCAAAAAATGTGTGAAGCGTTTTGAGTGTCCATAAAATAGCTATATAAAATGTAAGGAATTATTATTAGGATTATTATTATTATTATGGAATATCTATGAGGCTGCTACAGTGAGTACACATAATTATAGAACTTTCATATAGAACTGACTTTAGTGATACATAACCTTTAAATTTCCCTTTACTTCACCATAAAGTCTATCCAAAGCCATAGTAATTGTGCATGTCTCTGACACACAAAACAACATCCGGCAGCAGCGGTGAAGATTAAATACTTAACTCTGTTCCTTTTTTTTCTCCCTTGCCTATCGGCATTAAAAATGCATCCAGTCTGTTTTTTGTTAAAAGCATGTTACGCAAGACTCTAAATATACAGTTCAGGGACTGCTTGTTCTCTGTCCTCAGCATGTCCGTTGTGGCAATGGCAGTTTTCTTCGTCTTTCAACAGGGACTCAAGAAGCTTTTAGTGGCTGAAATGACCCATCTCTCCACATCCATCAACACTGTTGGTCAAAAAGCATTTAGCTCTGTCTGGTCTTTCATGCAGAATAAAAGATAATTGGAATATAATATCTGAAAATTAACGTAAGGTGGGTACTAGCTTCTGAAATTGCCATTTTTATATATACAGCTATATGTTGTACACTTCAGTTAGAAGGAAAGTGCTGAATCTGGGATTCACTTCAATTAAATATTTGTTATATACTCAAACTATAGTAGCTAAAGAGAATACTTTGTTTAGATGGTCCTCTTTAGACATTCTGTTAGCTACAGTAAATAAGTAACTAATTAAAGTATTATTAGACTGTTAGATTTGTGCTCATCACACATCACAATCACATGCAAAAGGCACAAAAACCTGAAATCGTTTTAAAGTTGTCATATGACTGGATGATTTTAACAAAACTTACACATGCCTATGTTTTTTTTCCTTTTTTTCTTTATGTTCACCAGAAATTAGGATCATTATACCAAAACTATTTGATTGTTGAAATATAAAAAAAGAAATATTAGGAATAAACATCATTAATGTTCCCATAATATTTCATAATTCTCTTTCATAATATGGTATTCTCATATCGCGTCTAAAACTAAGTTGAAAACGCAACACATGCCACTTTATTTACGGATTTAAATGCTTTGTGAGCTCGCGATCAACTGCCATTTGTCATTGTTATGGCCACCGTCAGCTGTTTCTACAGGCGTGTGGCGGTCAAGTTTCAAAATGGTTCAGCTTTTGCCACTGTGTGGATTAATACTGAATGTGTGTCACTGTTTTTACTTATGGTTAAGAATAGAGCAATATGCTGGTGTTAAACTGCACTGCTTTAATGCACTCCTGCATCGGGCTCACACATACACTCTGCACTCGGACTACTTGTTGATAAGCCATGCTGGGCATTTCTCTCTCTCACGCTGAACGCAGTTGACGAATCGCAACAGACTGGGTCATTGCACCAATCAGCGCAGATTAGCATCGCGTTAAGGAGGTTTGGGAACAAATTAATCACTGAACGATTCATATGGTAGTCGTTGGGATAATTAGGTAAAAATAAATGCTTTTGGAGACCCCCAAAACCAAAATATTGCCTTTTTAAATGCATAACAGGGGGCTTTGATATACTTACTACACTATGTATAAAGTATAATGACTTCAATTTAACAGTTTAATTTAATAATTTAAACACATTTTTTAAAAAGCATCCAATTTTTGAGCCATGCATATATTTCATAATTAGACCTCAACAGAAAAAGTGACAAATTAATTTTGTAAAAGTCATTATATGGCATTTAGTGCACAAAACGTTTACATGACACATGGGCATTGCAGAAATACAAACGCACGAAAAACCACCAAAGCTATGTCCATAGCCATCCAGCAGGTGACAACTAAAGATTAATGAGCAGTCTTAACTGTTTTATAACTCTTCTTTTGGGCCTGTGAGAACTTCACTGTCACTGTTGTGCATCCACCACGGTTACTGCCAAAAAGTCATTATAGGGACACAACATGGTGCCATGCTTGACTGATTGATACGAGAGCAAAGCATTCAGTCACAGCAGGACAGGGTTTTAAGGGGTCTCTCTGTGCTGTCTGTCTTTTTCCTCCTTTCCTCTTTTCTAAGCAGACCTGCCTCCAGCCACATCGCCTGCTGCCCTTGCCCTCCTATTAGATGAAAAAGCGGCAGTAATTGCCTGTCATCACATACACTGCCCTTGACCAAATGTGACCAAAAAATAAAGGCACTCCCGGGAAGCTTAATCCCAAGAACCCATTTTGGGAAGAAAATAAGTTAACACATTCCAAAAAAATATTTAGGCCTAACAAATAAGATGCATTCCGATTGCATATAAATTTTCTCCATTTGGATTACATGCTTTTAAAATAACAGAACTAATAAACTTTATGTGATTAATATTAGTTAGTTAAACATAATTTAAACAAAATAAAAATCAAGATTTATGTAATATCATCAATAAATCCAATGTGTTTTGAATGCTTATTAATTCATCCATTGTGTGGAGTACGGAGCTGAGTCAATCTTGCCTCCTAATATTAAGTAAACCGATCTCATCAAATTTAACTAATTGATTCTGTTTTTTTCTACAGCTAGATATATTTACACCATATTCATATCTTTTAACTGATTAAATCTAATAGTATTTGATTCTAACAGATTTAGATTGATTCTATGGAATCTGACAACATATTTAAAATACTGACAAATTAATTCAAATCATTAGTTACAAACAGTTAATGAAAAACTTCATTGTGATTCATTTTTGTTAATTGTCAGTGCTTTACATTATTGTTATGTTGTTGAAGGACTGACAGATGCTCAAACTAACATTTTAATTTATGAATGGCCATCTTATACAACATATTGCAACAAACATAAATTTCTATGACACCATTTTGTGAATATTGATCCAAACGAACATAAAGGGCAAAATTGAAATAGATTTTTGATGATGAACATTTATTTTCAAGACATGACTTTACCTAGGCATTGACACTGACTACAGTGAGAAAGACTTAAAAGGCTCCTACTGTATAATGCAAAATCAACTTTTAGAAGGGGTTTGGTCAGAAATGTGCGTTGGTATTGTTTAAACAGCCATGTTAGAATGATCAAATTAAACCAAGATCTGAAAACAGGTGATCTTGAGACCATGTGATGTCACAGACAGTGCAGTTGACTCTGCCTACTCCTATTGGAAGACAAATGCATACAATCTGTCCTCAATCAGCTCTCAAGAGGGCAAAACATGGCAGAATTTGTAAAGAAACAGATTAAAGGATGAATCTACTCTGAGTATCTGTAATCCAGATTCACCTGAAGAATAAGTGAGTTCACAAACTTTATGTTTTTATAGCATTTTGAAAACATTTATGTAAATGAATGTGCCATTTCCACAGCAAACGTAGATGAAGCTAACATTGTCTTACAGATATGTGTTGTTACGTGTTTACTCTAATTTGTAGAAGAAAAGGCGGCAGTAATTGCCTGTCATCACATACACTGCCCTTGACCAAATGTGACCAAAAAATAAAGGCACTCACGGGAAGCTTAATAATTACGTGTTTACTCTAATTTCACTTTGCCAAAAGAAATTCAAGAATTCACACTTAGCTGATGATTGATAATAAAGCGTATTTGGCATGCTGTCCTGGGAGAGAGCCCTGAGCTCAGAATATTCTTGAGTGCGGGGCTCCCTCCCGTTTGAAGGGTGAGAGGAGAGTTTGTGCTCAGGTGAGTCTCAAGAACTCCCTGCTTGTGAACGTACTGAGACATATCTGACTAGATTTGCCTTAGATGCTATTTTAAAGTAGTCTATTTACTTATGTTGTATGTTTTAGGATGGGGGGAGGAAACTGGGGAACCCAGGGAAACTCCACACAGAAACACCGACTGGCTCAGGGAGGGGCCGGACCAGCAGCGTTCTTGCTGTGGGGCAACAGTGTTAACCACTGGGCCGCAGTGCCGCCCTATCAGAGAAGAAGAGGAGTTGGGGTGGAAGGGGGGATTCTTAAAGATGAAGATGACTGGAGTACACAGCTTTGGTGATTTATAGTGTGTCAGGATTCGTCTGATTGGTGCAATACGCGGAGCTGATATGGTACCAGCTGTGTTCAATCATAAGCACGTGATCCTCTCGAAATGAGTTTATAAATAAACCCCACATAGAAAATTACATGTAAAACATTTTTTAACATTGTTTTCAAAGGAAAAACAGTAAAAGTGTATATATAATTTATAAATAAACTGGCTGAATAAACTCTACAACAACTACATATAGTTTTTTTTTTTTTATCTTTCAGAAACGATTTCTGACTTGGTCTCTGCAGCAGCCACTGTCTGTCATTGTGCAGTGTTTATCCTGACATCTAACATTTGAAATCCTTCCAAATCCAATCCAGCACGCCCGAACACCAATCTACTTTGAGCATGGGCTGGAGATAACAGTTGTACTGCATTTAAAGGGGCATATAACAAAAACAATAAAAAAAAAAAAAACAGGTCATTTTGCTCTGACCCAAAAATGTGCATTTTCAACAGGGTATAAAGAATGATCTGCAGTATATTTTGAGCTAAAGCTCCTCAGTCACATTCTGGGGACACAAAAGGCTTATATTACATTTTGTAAAGAGTAGCATTATACAGTAGGTACCCTTTACTTAACTCAGATTAAAGACTTACACGTCTGCTCATAGATCAAATGTATTGTAAAATGTGTATGAATAACATTGTTTCTGATCTTTTCTGTCATTAGACGCCACACAGACTAAACCATTTGGCTCGATTGGATGACTGGAGTAAGCAATGTTAGATTTAACATCGTGCTACCTGTTAGCAGTGCGATGAAAATCTGGGGTGTATTAGGGAAACCTGTTCGAAAACATTCATTAATTTTACAAGTCCCTGTGGTGCCATTTGTAGAGCAGTAGAGACACGGCTCACCTTTAAACTCACTAGTGGTTTTGTTATGTAGCATGTGATGAATGGCAGTGTCAGGTACTGTAGTCACGGGAGGGTTACATGATATAAGATAAAGCATGAAAATGCTCTGATATCATATTGAATTGAAATATATGTGCAACCTTTGCATCATTAAGAGGTTTGAATGTGTAGTCTGTTCATTAAGCAAATGAGTGATTGTATGCTAATGACCGCGCAAAATCCAATTTAATGGGGATCCGTCTCAATTTAATTGAGCTTGGAAAGACCCGGAGAGCAGCTGTGCTGTCGTGTGTAATCCTATGTTCTTGTCACACACAGAAATGCAAATGCTCAAATATTCTCACCCTCTTGATCTCACTCTCGCTTTTGTACACACACACAAACAGCATTCTAAATAAGGGCATACCATAGCATTTTTATAGAACGTTATTTATAATAACTAAAAATGCTTTTAATAAGGAAAAATAATTTAAAACCTATTTATGAAGATGTCCTCAGCTTTGAAACATCATCCCTCTGATGACATTTCTGCAAAATGGTGGCCCAATTCCAAAATTACAATGGCTGCCTCAGGGTAGGGACAAATCAGACACAGTTGAACCAGCTAATCAGCGTCTTTCAGACTTTAAGACAAGTGTTTTGGAGCTGGTTGGAGTTAACCATGCCAGAGAGAGCGCTACCCAACCCCCCACTCCCCCTCGCCCCCACCTGCTGTAGGCTGTCCATTTCATCATTTGGCTCTCAGAAACGTGCTTGCAATCCCCCCCTTGGGGGCCAGTGTGCACCCTCGTACTTCTGCCAAGCCTGCCATGAGGCAAGCTCTAAACAGACTGAGACCTGAGAGTACAAACAGTATTATGTAATAGAAGATTTGGACTAAGGGTAAAACCACAAGAGTTTGGGACCCATTTTTGACTGGGCCAGTTCTGGTCACTTATGAGCACTAGTGATGGGTCGTTCTTGAACGATTCTTTCATTTTGAACAAATTTTTAATTTGACTGGGGAACGACGAGTCCTCTCAGGGAGTGATTCGTTTATCCGCGCATGCGCAGATTGCGCACAGATGTGCAGGTTTCGTTCATTTTTCAAGTCTTTTAATTCATTCATCACGCGAAAGACAAAAGCCAATCATATGCATTTAGAGCCGGAAAGAGATTTGATCCGTTCACGTATCGAGTCCTCGTTCCGAGTCGTTCAACACGTGAAAGACACAGAAGCCAATCGTATGCATTTAGAGCCGGAAACAGATTTGATCTGTTCACCTCCCGAGTCCTCGGTCCGAGTCGTTCAACACGTGAAAGACACAGAAGCCAATCGTATGCATGTAGAGCCAGAAACAGATTTGAACCGTTCACCCCCCGAGTCCTCAGTCTGAGTCATGTCTCTTTACATTTTGTCACGTGATGAACGAACCAGAAGACTGGAAAGGTGAACTAGTCATGGCTCCTTTCGGCTCAGACTGTGTACATTGGTTGAGATTATATGGACTGTCCGCGTGACGTGAACGAACCACTGAAATTTGAAGACATGAAGAGGTGAGCTGAGCAAAGAGGCAAAAATATCTTCATAGATAAAAGAGCAGGCAAACACTGATTGATTATTTTCTCTTATAGCATTCTATTTATGACTTGTTTGTAGTGTGATCAACATTTGGGCTAGTTGTACATGTGTTTGGAAGCAATTCGTAACAGTTTAATAATATATTGGCAAATTGAACAAAATGAACGAAATGACTCGGAAAAAAGATTCGTTCATCTCGATGAACGAGACTTAAAGATCCGAGTCAGTAAAATGATCCGAACTTCCCATCACTAATGAGCACTCTCATGAAGGTTAAATGATGAATAGGATAATGTAGCCTGTTTACATGAGGAAAGGCAAGTACTTTACATTATGCCAGTTTAGTGGCTAATTCGTACAAATTCGTATGAGCTCAGTCGGACAAAAATGTACGATTCTAAAAAGGAAGTGTGGCACCCAACCCTACCCCTAAACACAACTATCATTGGGGAATAAGCAAATTGTACTAAATTGTTCAAACGAGATCGCACGAAATCAAAAAGTTACTAATTAAAATTTAATTTAGATGCTTTATTATAGAAGTTTAGTGAAGGTGGGTCATTTTTGACCTAAAGGTTTATCCAGAATTCTAGAACACAAGGGTTATGTCCCAATCCCATATCTGCCACTTAGCCCTTTCCACTTCTCCCTACCCCATATCACATAAACATGTGAAGTGCCAGGTTTTTCAGGCAAAAAAAGAGATATGAGAAACTTCCCTGAAAACATTAGCTACACAGGAACATGGCTGCCCAAGTGAGCCAAAATTGGTATTAATTGCAATTTTTACAACGAACAAGCATCTGTTTAATTACATTCATAATGTCGTTCGTGTTTTATGATCACACCCTTAAAAAATATATTTATTTCCTATGGTAGTCAGTTAATAACTGCTGCATAAGATCCCACAACATAAAACTAAATAATCTAAAAATGTTACATTTGGCACCCTGTCAGAAAATCTAATAGCAGAGAATTTACTGTTTTACAACATGTCTGCAGGTATAATGTTAATGTTGTTGTCTTGTCGTTACGGTCATGAATATGAGACATAATTTTAATTCAAACAAATAAGGTGGATCTGGCAATGGGTTATTACAATGATTGTATGTTTTGTTGCTATTTAAAAATGTCTGGTAAGTGGCCCGAGAAGGTGAATGCCACATTTGAAAACACTATCATCTACACTAAATCTTATATTAAACTGATACGCAAAACAAGCCATTTGAGCTTGCATCTACAAGCCTAGACTCTTTTACGGTGGCAGTGTCAAAGGTATGCAAATGTATAATACTGTACCAGGTGAACTACCAAGCAGGTTTACTGCATCCGAAAATGTGTGAGAAATTAACAACAATTAATGCTTTACTAGCACCAGTGTTAATTTCAACCAAAACTGCTGTAAACAGTATGTTTAGGTACATTCCTAATGAGCCTGTTGTCCTCAAATGAATTTTTGTCAGCTTAAGTGAACTTCTGGTGACGGAATTGTCCCCAAGTATAGCTAAGTAAACACACGCACACACACGCACTACAAAAGACAGATAAATAGAGCAAAAAAGCCATCTGCCTGACCGTTTAGAAGGGAGGCGACTTAGTTGGATCTCAACGAATCTCACAAGATGGAGAATATCATCAAAAGAACATGCAGAGATGAGAGCCCATCTGCTTCAGTCTCACAGCTCCAGAACCGGTCTCTCCTGCCAGCTCTCTCTATCTTGCCCTCGGCTGTTCTTTATTGAGCTCGATATACAACAATGTATCACCATAAAAGACGCTGATAGAGTTAACTCACAAAGGTGCTGAGCAGGTGAAGGGAAGCACTCTTATTGTCCAAAAAAAAGCCATGGTAGTGTTTGTTCTAGCTGAGTGTGTGTATATGGAGTGTGGCTGTGCGCCCAGGGCAGAGAGGAGCAGGTGTAACCATTTTTGAACCAACCACTGGGATTGAAGCTAAATTACACAGGCTATTCATGTTGCATCAAGCCATACAAAGCTTATTTCAATGTAAAATGTGCTAAATACGTACACTGAGACCCTGCAATCTGTGCAAATTATTATCATATTACACTGGAAAAACATTCGTATTATTAGAAGCACTTTGGGGATTTTACTGAGGACAGCGCAGAGGCTTTTTCCATTGATTAGCTGAAATGTGCTCATAAAAGGCTGAAAAGCAATAACCAAGGGCTTTCATGAATGGCTAAAAAGGGTGTTCTTAGAGGGACATGCTCGTCATTCTGTACGGTGTCATTTTCCTGTATCCAAGCCAAGGTCAGCATTGATTTGTCAGTAAAAAACAAACAAGAAGCGCCTCTTCATGCCACCGGTGCTCACCTGCTGTGAAACTGAGAGCTTTGAGTTGACTTCTTTGTTCACTTTTTTTGTGTGCGTGAATATGTCCTGCCTGCTACAACAGCCTCTTACATGTCTTCATGCTGCTTCATTGGTCCGCTCTCCTCCCCATGGGTCTCATTTGAGGAAGCTGCCTGCAATTGGAAAGATGTGTGCAACCGAACCGTTTGATAGGGCTGAACTAGCAGGGATCCAGTGGTCCTGTGGGCTTTCATCTGCCAAATAACATCCGGGCCGCAATACTTTAACAACCAGCTTGAGCCTTTACTTCCTCTTACACTTGCATGTTAAACTGCTGCTTTGAGCCTTTGGTGACATTTAATGGCTGAAAGAAACCCAGTAGCACCCACAACACCAGATGTCTGCTGCTTTTGGGATGTGTCTGCAAAATGCATTATGGATCTCACTGAACGTGAAGCAGCTATATGTTCGAATTTCATGCATTAATCCATTTTTAGCAGCTATATTTGAAGATATATGTGTATTATGTTACTTTTATGTTGATCTTAAAGGGATACTTCACCCAAAAATCATTCATTCATTTTCTTTTTTGGCTTAGTCCCTTTATTAATCCGGGGTTGCCACAACGGAATGAATCGTCAACTTATCCAGCATTTGTTTCACGCAGCGGTGGCCCTTCCAGCTGCAACCCATCTCTGGGAAACATCCATACACACTTATTCACACTCATACACTACGGACAATTTTAGCCAACCCAATTCACCTAAACCACATGTCTTTGGACTTGTGGGGCAAACCGGAGCACCCGGAGGAAACCCACGCAACCACGGGGAGAACATGCAAACTCCACACAGAAATGCCAACTGACCCAACCGGGGCTCGAACCAGCGACCTTCTTGCTGTGAGGCGAACGTGCTCTTCACTACGCCACCGTGGCGCCCACCCAAAAATGTAAATTCTGTTATTAATTACTCATTTAAAAGTAATTTTTACAGTTGTATTAAAGTTGTATTTGTGACCAAAATGATTTTGGTCATGTGACTACAGTTAAACAACAATTAACATTGTTTTTTTTCGTTGAACATCTCATGATAATTGCTGTCTATAGAGGATTAGGGAGCTCTTTCATTTCATAAAAATATCTTAGTTTGTAAACAAAGGTCAATTAGGGTGAAATTGTAAAAGGGACTGAGAATGAGTGTTTTCAAACAGGTTTCCTCAATACAGTACATAGCACAGCATAGAGGTGGTACAGTTTTAGGGAGATGAGGGTGATTTACCCCATCTGCCACATAAAATGAAATACTAATTTGTAATTTGTGGGTCATTCTGGTGTGGCAGATCGGGGATTAAATCAGGGATTAAGCTGAAGGAGAAGTTTTCGAAGTTATTTGCATAAAGTTAAGCATTGTTGTCAACATTCTGCTCCTCTAAAATATATATATAATATGTTCTTTATGTGCCAGTAGACCCATACGGTTAGAAAAACACTCTATTTCCCCAGGTTACAGACTGAATTAAGATGCATGTGCTGAAACAGATGTCCACGTATAAGAGTCAAGCTGAAATTTGGGCAGAACTTGAACAAAACAAAACTGAACCATGAGCTTATGTCACAAAGGAAAGTTTTGTGGCATATTTCTTTTGTGAATGGGCATTTTGTGTTTCATTGAACACATTTTTAAAAATCCAAATTCATTAATTCACAGCTCTCATCCGGAGCGTACTGTGAATGTGCGAAAGTAATTTTTAGCTAAGCCGCATTTTGAACAGATTAAAAATTGGAGAGACGGCTCTTTTTTCTTTAAAAAATGAAGTGTGCAATTTTTGGGATGTTTAAAAAAAATCGTTACTGTCCTGGCTTAATATGCAATGACAGCTATAAGACATTTAAGATTCTACATTTTATAAATCTCACTCGGCATTTGTATGAGCATCAGCCTGACAATTTTTTTTTTAAACGCTGGCTTCACTAAGTGCAGCAGTGCCTGCCGACATCTTCAGTGGGTGCTGATATTTTCTACACCAGGGGTGACCAATCCTATTCCTAGAAATCTACCTTCCTGCATATTTCAATTGCAACCTATATCAAACACACCTGCCTGTAATTATCAAGTGTTGTGCACGTCCTAATTAATAGGTTCAGGTGTGTTCGATCAAGTTTGGAGCTGAACATTACAGGAAGGTAGATCTCCAGGAACAGGGTTGTGCACCCCTGACGTGGACCAGTGGTTCTCAACCCTGGTCCTGGAGATCTACCTTCCTGCACAGTTCAGCTCCAACCCTAATCAAACACACCTGAACCAACTAATTAGGACCTGAACAGCACTTGATAATTACAGGCAGGTGTGTCTGATATAGGTTGCAACTGAAATCTGCAGGAAGGTAGATCTCCAGGAACAGGGTTGAGCACCCCTGTTCTACACTAATTTGACCCATATGATTTTTTTTTTGAAAGTCATCATGGATATAAAGCTATTAATAACCCACCCACAGGTGAATAACAACATTACAACCTTTGCAAATGACATAATCTAGTTAAAAATGATGGAGAAATGGGAAAAATTGCTTTAAGATTAAAGACAAGTCATCCGCTTTAGGTGTTTGCATTAAGCTAATTTTAAGAAAGTATTTTTACATAAAAATACAAATTTGGGCCAAATGAAACATGAAAATATTGGCCCCACAGTCTGATAAATTCTTCCTATCCAGACTGGTTCCAAATCATATTGCAGGTGATTGGTTGCTGTCAACTCATCAGCCAATGAGCTTGCCTCTCAACATTTGAAAATCTCAGTGTTGTTTGCATCTGTAACTTGTTTTGGGAAACACTACTCCACCCCAGCTCCATCTGTGCTTAGATCCGCTATAGGGGGTTACATGTTTGCAGCAGCAGTGTGTTATATTCTCAGAGATTGTCTGTGAATATAATTGCAGTAGCAAGTCTCATTACTTGCTCTGCACCAATAATCAAGCAGCAGCAGCGCAGCAGATTTATGCCGCCAAGAACAAATACATTTTCATATGCATATGCATTACTATGCAGAGTGTTATCATGATATAAATATAAGACTGCAAATAAAGTGTTTTCTTGCTGTGTAGGTTGTGCTGTATTAAAAGGACTTACTTTTAAAGTCGTAGTTATGTTTTTTTTTATACTTTCATCTCAAATATGCCGTCTGCTAGAGATTATTGAGTGTAAAAGGATCAATAAGTCATTCAATAGTCTTTGAAATCATGAAAAGGCATCTGAAGACTGTGTTTTGCTGCGTCAAAGTGAGTTTATTGCCCTTAAATATTTCATAAATTCACCTTTTCAACCCAAGTATATATACGGTAAATGCTGACCCAGTATAGCTGGAGCTTCACTCTTACCAAAGGGTAAAGGTTTTTGAGAGAATAGCAGCTTTTAGTATAATCGCTTCTCAAAGTTCCACTGTGTCTGGATGCAGAGTCAGAAATAACGTGTGGCAATGAAGTTCATCTATTAACTATCAACAATTAACAATCTCATAGCTCACAGTAGGTCTGTATTTAAAGATTTCAAAGTCATTAAGCATCAGTTCCCCTATGGAGAAAATACATGGGATTTTCACTTCTAAAACCCCACCGATACTCTAAGGCCTGATTATATATTTTGTAGACATTGGTCCCCCATTGAGCAGAAAGTAGGAGTGTTCAGGAAATGGATTCTTTAAAGCTTTAGGGCGCTGTTAATGGCACTGAAATTGCACATTCCTTTTCTATACGCTATTAAGATCTCATATTTTAAAAATGCTTTCCTTTATGCTAACATATCAATCAAAGATCTCCCTACTTATTACAACTTGACATGTTCTATGGAGTCCTTCATATTGATATACTTTTTAGAGAGAATAAAATCAAAATCATTTCCTTTTTGAGTGTGCCGTAAAAAGGGACCTCATTACATCCTGACATGCAGTTTTGTTCGGTTTAATCTTTAGCCCCCTCACACCAATAACTCTCTCCTCAAGATCACAGCGTCCTGATCCTCCAGAGTCTACCCAGCACAGCGACATCCATCTGAAATCTGTGAAGCGCAAACAGTCTTTGGCCAGTTGACACAACATCAGAATATCTCTGCAGGATTACTGTGATTGTATTCAGAAACGGATCAGACACCGAGTGGTGATAATCTCCTGCTTTTGACAAAAATAAGATTGTGTCACAGCGTTAAATCAGGGTGATGCATTTGAAGGATGACAGTAAAGCCGAGTTAGTGCGAAGGCAGCCCAGTTGACTACAACTCTAATACTGATCTATTTTTGATAATGCACAAATTCAGTTCAGTTAGAGGGCCATTTGTGACCCTGGACCACAAAACCAGTCAAACACTGTAAGAGGTCCCACTTTATATTAAGTGTCCTTAACTACTTAACTACTATAACTACTACTACTTGCATCAAAAAAATAAATACTGTTTATAATGTATTTAAGAACACTTGTGGTGCTCTTGAGGTGGGATAGGGGTAAGGTTAGGGACTGGTTTGGTGTATACCTGTCAACATTGGGATGTGAAAATAAGGGATATGCCCACCATAATAAGAGACCCCCCACCCCCCACCCCCCATAAAAATAAATAAATAAATAAATAAATAAATAAATCCCCAAATTGCTAAATATGTTCATCTGGAGCTGTTTCGTTGTAAACAAACAGTTAAACGGTCAGTAATGTTTTATTATTATTATTTGAAAAACAAATAATAAATAGTAGACATTAGCAGCTAATAAATTAGCAAAAACTTTCAGCTTATTACAATTAATAGCTATTATAAACAAATAGAATCAAGTTATCAAATCTCAATCTTCACTGTATAAATTACACATAAGAGCAACGAATAAATCTCATTTATTTGGATTTTTTCGTTTGATTACATTCAATAACAGAGGTGTCACTTTAAAAATGTACACATCTAACGTTATAATGAGAACATTGCTTTCTTAATCTTTATCCTCATTTAGGAAAAAATATGTTGTGTTTGGGAAAACTGCCCACTAAGATCGACATCTTCACATATTATTATTAATTATGTGTATGTCTGTATTCAAACATGCACCCAAAACCCAGACTTTATCATATATTTATCATATATATATATATATATATATATATATATATATATATATATATATA
>CAIGQQ010032765.1:15345737-15368030 GCA_903798035.1 Danio albolineatus
TTCTCTTGCTCTCACGACTGTACATGCGCAGTCAGTTGTGAAGCCAAGCGGAAGTAGGTAAAAAGGTAATGCAAAACTGCATACAAGCTTTAGAAAGCGAAAGTAAAATTTGAATCCCAGACATTTTACGAGATTTAGAACACGGGGTTGTCAGATTTTCCTTCCTCCCATTCAAAAAGTAAGTAGCACATTTTGAGGACGCAATTTGCTACCCATCAGATTTTGCTACCACTGTAAATTTTTATGTGGATTTGTATGATATGAAGCTGTAATATCACCCTAACCTACCTAATCCCTTACCCTAAACTCAGAACCACGCCTCTGTGGGTCTGCAGAGCTCGAGGCTGTCTGTGTCACATTCAAAAGAAGGCGATGAGTCAAGATATACAAAAAGTAGTCTTTATTAACTAGTTCAGGTATAGTACTAAGAAGAAGCTTGTAACTCGGTCAAAGGCAAGGGGTTAGGTATCCGTTCAGGAGAGGATGAATTCAAAGTACATTAAAGTCACTTCCCTGATTGGAGAGATGATGGTGGTGATAGGTAAGGAGCACAGGAGGGTGTCCAAGGCGAGGTGAGGAACAGGCAGGGAGAAACATGTCCATCGATAATACCCGACGAAGGGCTAGTGGCAGAGTGGGGCTTTTATGGGTGGTGACTAATAGGCTGGTGATGGTGCATGGCTGGAGGAAGGTCTCGGTGATTGTGATGGTTGAGGAGATGATGAGTGACGAGCTGGGGATGTTACAGTCTGTGGAAGTGTTGATAGGTCACGAGCACACAGAACAAAACTGGTAAATGAGAGAGGATTTTCCACTACTTAATCGATCGCAGATGTTTGGTTATTGGACAGACACAAAAAAAAAATGTAAAAGATATTAATAACAGTAAAAAAATAAATAAATAAGTGTCAGTAATTATACTTGGTCAGCCGTTAATGTACCTGGGTGGCCTGGCCAAGTCAGGTCTATGTGTGGCAAGCACTGCATCATCTGAAAGCTAAATAAATAAGCTTTCAACTGACATACTTGTGTAAAGCCCTGCTCACACTGTGAGATTTCAGCCAGGGTTTTGTCATCTGAGACAAATTTGGGAAATCCTAAAAGATTCCTGAAATCCTGGGCTAAGATCTGTGGTCTTTGATCGTTGGTTTGACATGTTCAAGGACAGCCGCTTAATGCCTGTTGCAATCAGATTTTTCCTCTGATGATGTTCTGGCCGAGTCAGAAGATTTCAGACACTTTCCTGCAGTGTGACAACAGCTGCGATGAGTGTCAATCCAAGAACCAATAGGAGCACCGAATTTGATGACGCAATCCATGCAACAGTTCAAATGACCGCAGGGAAAAGTCAAAACTGTTTTTTTTTTCTTCCTGGTTTTATAATTGAGGCAAGTTGAGTGCAAAAATGCTGATGCAGTTTGTTTACATTTGCTGTGAGGAATCATTTCAGATCGCAAGATAGTGAAAGTGTCACGGATGATGTCAAACTCCTGAGACGTTTTTTTTTTGTGTTTGGCGCGTCTTCATTGTCTTTCAGTCTGACTTTATGATAGCTGAGATCTTACAGTGTGACATGTGAGCCATGTTCGTGCAGTCTGAAATGCTACAATCGTTCTTTTAATCGTTCTCGTTGTTTTTTAAATCGCACAGTATGAGCCAGCCTTTAGGACAGGACAAAATTTGGCCAAGAACAATCTGGAATCTGAGGGCTAAAAAAATCCAAATACTGAGAAAATTGCTTTTAAAATTGTGTAAATGAAGTACTTTGCAACGCATATTTCTAATGCAAAAAAATTTGATGAATTTAATATTAATATAATATAATATTTAATATTAATATTAATATTCACAGTAGTATGTCTTATTTCTTATTATTTCATATAATTTCTTCTATATTTTTTGACCTGAATATTTTTCTATTTTCCATGTTCAAAAGAGGTAATGATTTGCGCTCATCAATTAATTGCTTCGTGTTGTTTTTATTTTTACATTCTTCGGGTGACTCAAAAACACAAATGTTTCGGCACAATGCTTTCCTCAGTGTGTGGAAGGCGTTGTGCCAAAACGTTTGTGGTTTTGATAGTATTGACTAGATTAACGCACCAAAAAGTTTCTTTATAAACAAATTTCATTACTTTATGCACGTAATAAAGCCATGTAACATAAGACTGGTCAACTCTATCCCACGACATTTTAAAACTTTTTGATTTAAGGTCAAATTTGTATTCATTTGTTTGATCTCATTCATATAATTTAGTATGATTTGTTCATTCCCCAATGACAGTTGTGTATAGGGGTGGGGTCTGGTGCCACACGTCTTTTTAAAAATTATAAATTTCCGTACAACTAAACTTCGAATTGGCCACTAAACTGACAAAAAAGTAAAATAGTTATGTTTCCCCATGAGATCAGGTTGGATGTTTCATCTAGGGCCACATTTAAGAATTTTATTTCTTTATTTGGAGAATATCACAATAAACGCTGCTCAATGCTTAATTTACTAGCTCTATATTAGCAGTCTAATCTTCCATTAAAAATACACTAAAATGAAACATTTAAGCGATTTAATAATTTGATGAGGCAAGTTTATCTCTGTCATCTGCTACCCCAAGGTTCAGCGTTGTTAATTAACATTCAAGAACGCAACATGTACATTTAATGTAACTTCATATAAACTAATTGCTGAAGTTTCAAGAAAAGTAGCAGAGAACACGAAGGTGAGAATGTTGCTGCTTTCCAAATCCAAAAGAGTGAAAAATGCAAGCAAGCAGTTCGGTCTTAATTAGATGTACTTTTACAGATTTGACACACAGCAAATATACTGTGCTTAGGCAACAAAACATAATGGAAAATGAATGTTAAAGACTGCGGGGAATGATGATTTTAGGACAAACAAGAAAGATGAGACCGAACCCAGACAAAAAGTGTTGACAGGACACAAAATAAAGTATTGCGAGCAACTCCTTTAGCATTTTCTCCATTATTCAGGATCTCCAGGCATCATCTCTCTCATTTAACTCCTATGCTTCATTGTGAAAGCGGTTTAAAATAACTTGTCTGTTCAGAATTCATCCCTCCACATTCACACACTCGCTCCTCATATATTCTCCCCTTTTAAATGATTAGTCAGGTGGGCCGGGATTTGAGTGTGAAGGGAGCGGAGGGGAAATGTAGCGCCAAGCACTGTGTCATGAGTTTTATTGCACATCCACCTCATTAAATTCACTCAGCTGACCTGCAACTTCAGCTGTCTGTGCTGAAAGCACACATCTTCTTTCCTCAACTATAGAGCCCAACCAGTATCAAACCCACAACTGCTGACAAACAAGAAACCCTATGAACATTTCAACAAGTGCCCATTCTTAATTAGCATGCAATGCGCACCCAAGTGGACCAAACTTCAAAGCGGCTGCTGATGATTAAAGAAGAGAGAGATTTATAACAAATATGACAGATATTCAGACAACACTACAAGTATGCTGATACAACTGAACTGTTGTCTGCGACTGCGTTATTCATAATACATCAAAACATACTAAAAAAGGCCATTTTTTCGATTTTGTTTTGTAATTATTCATATTAACAAACAAATATAAACACAATTGCATAGTTTATTACTTATTAACTGTTCCCATTAAGATTTCACTTCAATCTCATGTCTCAACTTGAATTTGTTCTGATGAATTAGTGACCAGTTTGTATGAAAAGGTAAGCTTAAGGTCTTTCTCATGAGCATAACCATCATTGGAGCTTACTGCAGTGTATTAAATTCAGTGGTGGAAAGAGTACTGAAAAATCATACTCAAGTAAAAGTACCATTACTTGCCTAAAAATGTAGTGCAATTAGAGTAAAAGTATCTGTTGTAAATATTTCTCAAAGTATGAGTAAAAAGTAGACCTTTCAAAAGTACTCAAGAGTATTGAGTAGTGAGTATTACACTGTAAAAAGCTGATGCATTTACATGTCATTTGTGGATGTGTAAACGTAACATTCTGTAGTGCCTTTAGTTATTGTGCAGCAGGCACACAACGCCATAAGACGTTAATAATAGGTTAGATTTAGGTTGTGATTTCAGGTTACCAAAGTTTAATGTCCAGCCAGTGTGTAAGGACAACGTTATTTTGATGTCCAGTAATGATGTGAAATGACGTTGAAATTTGGTTGATTTTAGGTTGTTAGAAAGTGACCAAAATCCAAAGACGAGCCAACATCTTAAACCAACGTCATGTTGACGTCAAATACTGACATTTATTCGTCAGGTATGTTGACCAAAATCCAACATCTGATAAATGTCATAGTGGTAATGCCCACACAACGCTAAGCTGTAACATCATTAGACATTGATATTTGGTTGGTTTTAGGTTGGACATTGGTCATTGACATCAGCCTGATGTTGGGTACAACGTCAACCTGATGTCTTTTTGACGTCTTGTGCCTGCTGGTGTGTTTAAGGTCATTTCGGTCTTCATACAGTAAACATCCGTCATCTTCTCATCAGTATCATGCATCTCTGGGTTTATGGGTGTAAAGATTTTGGACATCTTCTTGGACACTTTTAATGCTTCCAAACAGTTTGCTGTAATTATAAATTGCCCATGTCTTTAGGTTTCCCCCACAAGTCCAAAGACATGTGGCACAGGTGAATTGGGTAAGGCTAAATTGTCCGTAGTGTATGAGTGGGAATGTGTGTGTATGGATGTGTTTCCCAGAGATGGGTTGCGGCTGGAAGGGCATCCGCTGCGTAAAACAAATGCCGGATAAGTTGGCGGTTCATTCCGCTGTGGCGACCCCAGATTAATAAAGGGACTAAGCCGAAAAGAAAATGAATGAATGAAATGTCTTTAGGTAGATCATTATGATGCGATTTTACCATCTATGTGCGATTTGATTGGACGGGAATCACAGGATGGATTTTACCAATGCCCATAGACAAGAATAAATAAAGTAGTGACTGCTGGTTGAAGAAAAGTAGTGGAGTAAAAGTACCGATACAGCACTAAAAATATACTCAAGGGAAAGTAAAAGTACTGTACATGTTTTTAAAGCTACTTAGTAAATTACAAATCCTGAGGACAAAACTACTCAATTACAGTAATTTGAGTATTTGTAATTAGTTACTTTACACCACTCATTAAATTATATGGATAATAATTAGCAACATGTAAATCTATATGAATCCCCTTATGGAAGGACGGTTCCAATGTGAGTGATATATTTTCCAAACTGATAAACCATTATTTTTTAGATTTATTGGTGAAAAAATCCACTATATTCCCAATTTGTTATCGCAGAAAATCACATAATTGTCCAACAAAAAATTCATGATTCTTACAAGTTTTATTAATTATGAATGTTTACCTTTAGGGCACTTATTGAGTGTAAAGATTGATCATCATATATCTAAGGAAATGAGCGTTTCATCCAGTGTTCCACAAGGGTCAATATTGGGGTCAATACTCTTCGGCATGTACATTAGTGTTTTACCTACGGTGTGTCAACAGTGTAACATCATTATGTATGCTGACAATAGTCATTTTCACTCAAGGTAAAAATGTTGAAGAGGTTATAAAGAAGTTGAACGATGGATTAACAAAAGTAATAGCATGGCTGAATCAGTGTAATCTAAAACTAAATGTTTCGAAAACAGCTTGCATATACTTCTTTAAAGGACATGGTTTTGATACAAAACAGGATGTTATCATCTCAGGTGAGAAAGTTCAAGTTGTCTCAGAGTTTAAATACCTATGGGTTTATCTGGACTCCTGTCTTGGTTTTAAAACACACATAAAAACGTTTGTAACAAGGTAAAATTAAATATAGTTAATTTTATTAGAAATTCTTTATCAAAAAAGGCTGTGAAAACATGTTTAAATTCTATAGTCTTCTCTCATATGCCACAGCAATATCCCCTGCAGCCCAAGACCGGTTACTCACTGCAGTTAAGCAGTGATGAGCCTGCTTAGTACCTGGATGGAAGACCACGTGGGAGAACAAGGTTGCTGTTGGAAGAAGTCCTAATGCCCCAATACAGTGAAGGGGACACTATCCTGTCAGTGAGCGCCATCTTTCTGATGAGATGTTTACACAGAGATGAGATTCTATAAAGCATGGGTGTAACCCTATAGTGTCCTGGCCAAATTCCCTCCGTCACCCCTTACCAATCATGCCTCCCAACCATCCCCATTCACTGAACTGCTCTATCACTCTCTCTCCACTCCACCTATCTCTATATAAATACACCTTACATTACATATCAATTATTGTCTGATAAGTTGGTCTAACACACAAAATCTACTGTTTTAAAACCTCTGGAATTGTTGTATAAAGAAGCATCATTAATATTTTTAACAACCCATAGCCTGCTGAGTTGGGAAAGCGTTTTTAAGTTTAAAAAAGGTTGTGTAGTTTACATGGTTATGCATGGTTTAGCTTCTCTCCTACTGAAGCTTGTCAAGTTTGTTTTTCTGATCGAATCAGTGGAATTTGACACCATAATCTGTTAGAGAATGTGCATCATATTATATTTACGTATTATATTTATTTTATTTACGTATAACTTTAGGAAATGGCTTCTTAATAATTAACATTGTGAACACCAGGCTTTTTGATGTTGTGGTTGTTTTTATCGTTCATTTGAGTATTGTTTTTGAATTTGTATTTTTACTGATATAACATTAGGCGAGGGGGACACCAATGAATTCATTAGTCTTTGGGCTAATTTGGGTACATTTATGTTTTTTGGGGAACGTTGATTAATGTACACTGTCCCCTGTTGAGAAATAAAATAAACACACTGAAATACTCATTGTAAAATCCCTGAAGTATTACTGGGAGACTTTAACAAAAAGTATTTTTTCATCAACAACAATGAAGTTACCATATATGGTTCTTTGCATGATAAAGTGCTAAATACAATTGTATTCACTCAATGAATGATCTGAGAGTGTCAAAAACAGAACTGACTCAATTTCATGCTACAATGGACAGAATTTTAAAGATGAGGCTTTTTTCCTTTTGTTAACATAACCTAGCAGCACGGTGGCTCAGTGGTTAGCACTGTTGCACAACAGCAAGAAGGTCGCTGGTTCAAGTCCAGGCTGGGTCAGTTGCATTTCTGTGTGGAGTTTGCAGGTTCTGCCTGTGTTGGCGTAGGTTTCCTCCGGGTTTCCCTCACAGTCCAAAGACATGTGGTGTAGATGAATCAAATAAACCTAATACATTGGCCATATGTGTGTGAATGTAAGAGTGTATGGGTGTTTCCCAGTACTGGTTTGCAGCTGGAAAGGCATCCGATGTTATGCTGGATAAGTTGGCTGTTCATTCCACTGTGGTGACCCCTGATAAATAAAGAGGCTAAGCCAAAGAGAAAAAAAAAAAAGAATGAATGAATCTAACCTATTTTTAACCTAGTTAAGCCTTTAAACTGCACTTTAAGATAACAAAATAAATGCAAAATACCATAACTAGTCAACATATGCACTGTAATCATGGCAAAGACTAAAGAAATTAGTTATTTAAACTGTTTCAAATTGTGTTGAAATAAACGTCAATTAATCAAATTTAAATATCATAGGAGGGCTAATCATTTTGACTTGTATTTTGAAAATGGCAGAAACAAAAGTCTGTTCTCACTCTCTCCAAATATGATTATATGACAATCACCAATATTTCTTTTAACACGAATTAATAGCATTGCAAATAAATATGCTTTCCTTTCAGCATGGTGTCCTTGCATCAAATTCATGCAAATGGTGATACTAGAGAGTTTTAAAAGACAAAAACTTAACCCCAAAACTATTGAAATGGTGCTTAGTCTTTTTGTGGCCTCGGAAAGAATGGAAAACCTTTTATCGCATTAGAGGAATAAAACTATTTTTTACGATTTTTTTCAAAACAACATTTTAAATGTCCAACAAGCATAAGAAGTAATGGCCTAGATAGAACAATAAAAATGTTCAGATTCAAGGCATGGGTAAACTTAATCTTCTGAAATGTTGTTTGTGGAGAAAGGGATTTTTGGGGGGAATAAGACTTTAGAAGACAAGCTGAGGCAGAAATGAGAGAGGAGAGACAGTGATCATCCATCACTCACTCTTTCACTGTTGATTAGGGCTCTTCCTGAAACAGAGGGATTAACAGTGACAGTTCAAATAGGCTTGTGTCCACTGTCTCTGGAGCTTTGCAGATGTTCGACAGGATTCAAGAGAGCAAACAGCAGAGACAATTTGTGTCTGTCCCGTGGGAAAGTTTACTGATTAGAGTTGGATTTACCATTGCTTGGAGAGAATAGAACAGTTTGCTGATGCAAATCTGCAAGGCAAAGAGTCAGAAACATTTCCATCATGTTTAAAATTAATGCAAATTATCAGGCATTATCATGATATATATTGCATTATTGTTTTCATGTGTTCTTTTATGTTAATTTATTGTTAGCATGTAAAACAATTTTACTCATTCATTTTTCATTTTGAAACGATCGTAATATGAAGAGCGGGGGAGGGGGGTTTGGTGCAGGCTAGATTCACGGTAGCAGGCCAGATTGGCCGTCAGGCCACCGGGAAATGTCCCGGTGCCCCCTATGGCCAGTCCGCCCCTGGATCTAACGCATGGGAAGCAGACATGTGGGAGCGGTGGGCGGGGAGAAGCAGCTCATTTGGATTTATAGCTACAGCCTACAAAAACAGCTACGAATTGAACTGATTCTGCAGGTTTATAATAAATAATCTGAGTATTTTGAGCTGAAACTTTACAGACACATTCTGGAGACACCAAAGGCTTATCTTACATCTTTTAAAAGGGGTACAGTATTGGCAAAGATATTTTATACAGTATTTCCTACAATGTTTTTTTTTTCCTTCTAGAGAAAGTCTTATTTCTTTTAAATAAATACAACAGCTTTTATTCTATTTGATTTTATATTATTTTTTTATTTTATTTATTTATTTATTTATTTATTTATTTATTTTACTTTACTTTTTTATTTTATTTTATTTTATTTTATTTTATTTTATTTTATTTTATTATTATTTTTTTTTTTTTTGGCTACTAAACACACCTAATAACCTATTAATGCTTTTAAACTGACTGCTAGCATCTTGCTAAATAACTAGTAAAACATTATGTACTGCCATCAAGCAATTAGCTTCTGGAACATAGACTCATGTTTTAAAATGTGATGGGAAAAAAATAATAATTTCATAGGAGGGAAAATAATTGTAAATTTAACAGTAATTTGCATGCCAGATTTAATTTTTATTTTCTTGACTGGCTACAGAACCAACCCAGTAACCTAGTTAAGCCTTTAATTTGTACTTTGAATTGATTTCTAGAATCTTGCATTATAGCTAGCAAATTATTCTGTCATCATGGCAAAGACAAAAGAAATTAGTCTCTAGAAAGTAGTTAGACGATTATGTTTTAAAATGTGATGAAAAAAATCTTGCAAAAGAATTATAATTTCTTAGAAGGGCTAATAACTTTACTGCACCTGAAATTGGCAAGCCATATGCAATTTTTAAAGATCTGTATAATTTAACAATCTTCAGCACTGTACTTTCTGTTCACAGGTTTATATAACAAAGGACAAAGAAAAGCACTGAATATGATTCAAAACAGTTTGCCGTGGGCTTTAATTCCCACATTTATTGATATAAAAAACAAACTGTGAAAATCAACAGTACAGAGAACTGCTGAGATGCTGAAAACGGATGAACTAAAAAAAAACGCTCATTACAAAAGCTCACGTTGCATTTGTTCTTTCTCTGAAAGGAAAAAAAAGAAAGCATTTGCTAGTCTGTACATTGATAAAATACTTGGCATTTAAGAACAACAGAGGCATACAGCACACATCAGACAATCTATAAAAGCAACCCAACCCAAATCACCAAAACAAGCACTTAGCACATCTGTCAAAAGCATAATCCAACCACAAAGGCCTTCCACTTATCAGCACAAAGCCTATCAGTATTCATGCTGCTCTTTCTCATGATAATAGACTGGGGGTGGAGGAGCGTATTCCAGGTCAGCGTGCCACGCGTCCTGGTGATGTAGGAAAGCATCTGCTGAGCCCCATATGCACAGACTACAGCCCCATTTACATGGCACTTCATCAGCAGAGCGCTGTTTGCCAGCCCAGCCCAGCCCTTGCCCACTGCACTCGGCCATTCAAACACAAATGAGTCTGCCATATCCAACTCCCTCGAGGGTTCGACGACGGCCGCTGGGTTTTGTTACCATTTCATTTCCATATTTTGAATGGAGGAGAAAATTGCTCAGTTTTGGATATGAGACGAAATGAGAGGGAGTGCAGAAGTGCCCGTGAAATAGGCTCCTCCACATTTGCATGCTTTATGGATGGCTCTACCTTTAACGCTTTAATGTGCTGCTTCAGGGTGAATCTGCAAAGCGCTTTTCCGTGTGGTGTTATTGTGTGCATAGTACAGGGAAGACTGGGGCTAGGTGTCGGACAACTACTACACCAGTGAGGTTTTCAGTGTAGATTTCAATACAAAATTGCAACGTCTTCATAATATATTTATAATTATATTTAGTTGATTCAATTATTAGATAGTAATAAATGGATATTTTAATGTTGTAAACCGCAATAACAAATCAATACATATTGTTTTTCTAAATAGATTTCAGAAATTGTCTTTGTAAACAGTAATTGGTCACGTTGGATTATTTATATATTTTGCTGTGAGCTTTTTTTTAATGAGCTGTTATTTTAGTTCAACCATTTTCAGCATCTCAGCAGTTCTCTCCACTCTTGCTTTTCACAATATTTCGCTCCAATAAATCCAATGAATATAAAACCCACAGCAAAATGTTTTGAAGCAATTCGTTGTTTGTCTTTTGTGATAGCTTTCAATGAAATAATGTTGTAGAAGTGTGAAGGTAATATAAAGTTAGGATATTTTTGTAGGATATTTTAAAAAATGCATATGTATTGCATACAAATTCCAAGAATAAACCAATACAATATGACTTAGTACTGTCAAAGTCCCTTTAGGCCAAGTCATTTCACTTGGCGGCCATGTTTGGAACGCTTTTTGAGCAATATGCCAGGGCATTCTGTCTGAAACGTCAAATTATCCAGCACTATTTGCCAAGCTTACGATTACATATTTGTAACCACCAATAAAATTAAGCAATAACTGTAACATAAGTTTTGGATCTAAATGTTGAATGAAACAGAATTGTCATTTTTTCAGGGTGCCCGAGCTAATGGAACGAGAAGGAACGAGATCACGACACCAACCTCATTTATGGCAGTGTTACACATTTTATTGGCCATTCTGCACGATCCTCCTCTGAATAACGCTTTGTCCGATCACGCTGGTTATCTGAAGTAATTCACGACTTGGTCTTGATGGTGAATCTCCTCCAGAAATGACAGCAACTCTTTGTTTACAAGTTTTTGGGCGTTTGAGTAGTTGCCGCTGTCATGTGATGTGCGTTTGACAGGACAGACAGTACCTCACGTTCGTTTCATACAAACTACAAAACCAGAAAAACTTGTTTTTAAGTGTAGTGGGTTCATTTAATTGTACAGATGTACAGATGTCCCCCTAGAGAAACGTCAGTCTATATCAATCGATGAATCGAACGATCACAGTCTCGATAGTGGACTATATTAATACTAATACTATATTAATCATTATCATAATCATAATCATTAATCATATATATTAATTATATTAATATAGATTAATATATAATATATCATATCATATCAAATCATATCATATAATATAATACAATATAATATAATATAAAAGACACTAGGTTTAACTCTTTTGAACACATATTTTACATTGTTTTTATTATTATTAATTAGAAAGAGCAAGAGATCAAAATACTTTTAACGTCACCATCAACCAGTGTAAACATTTGCGGTTGCATATTTGTTTTTTGCATGTCTATGTTCAAAAATGGGGGTGACGGTTAAGGTTAAACTCTTGGCAAACTATTTTCTAAATGCAAAGATGAAGTTAAGTCGTTGTTAAGTATGTTGTGTATTAAACTAACATTCTCTTCAGATTTATTATTATTGTGTGTCTGTGTTTAAATCTGAAAAGTCAGTTATATTGTGTAACGGCAGGTTACATATGACAAATCATCCCATACAGAAAGGACACAAAAGGTCAAGATGTGTTCAGTGAACTATTCAATAGGCTTCTAAAAACACAGCTCTGAGCCTGACTAAACCAACGACTTGACAGTAACAATAAACCCTCAGCAAGAAACGGTTTCTAAAAACGTCCATAAAATCGGATTGCAAACATTTGCCCCATATTTGTGGTGATAGACTGCTTATGCCTGCCCTGCCCAATATTTATCCCACTTTCATCACTCTATTTTGGGTATCACTTCGCTTAAGCACTCGGAACAATGGAAGTCTGAAAAGCTATTATTGTGCCGTTCTCTGGTTCACAGAGTGGCTCATTTGTCACAAGAGCTGCACTAAAATGGAGTAAAACACTTCTGCAATGATTTGGATATGGACTGAATACAAATTACAGTGGAAGACTTTTGACAGGTCAAAACAAATCATTTCAATATGAATTTCAAATATCCACAAATAATGAATAACTACTTTATAAAAATAAGTTGTGAATATAATAACCAAAATAATTTAGATTTTGGCAGCATGATGGCTCAGTCGCCTCACAGCAAGGTCGTTGGTTCCAGTCCAGGCTGGGTCAGTTGGCATTTCTGTGTGGAGTTTGCAAATTCTCCCCGTGTTCGTGTGGGTTTCCTCCGGGTGCTCCGGTTTCCCCCACAGTCCAAAGACATGCGCTATAGGTAAATTGGATACACTAAGGCCCCGTTTACACTAGTGCGTTTTAGTTTTAAAACAGCGTTTTAGCATGAAAACCATCCGCGTCCACACTAGCGTTTCACCCAGCGTTTCTGAACATATCTCCGTCCACAGTACTCCACCAAAAACATATATCACGTGACCATTAGCGCACTGGGCATGCGCGTTCGAGTATAAACAGGACGCATGTGTCTCGCTCTGTATTTGGTAATTGTTAGTCAACAAACGCTGGTTGGCTAGCGAAAATACATTGTTTACAGTCAAGGCTGGTCTCCTGTCTTCCGGTGGCGGTATAGTCATGTGTGCTTGACAAATATGGGAAGGATACGCAATGACCCAAAAGCCCCAATCACGTAGCCAATCTCAGCAGCCACGCCTCCGTTTTCAAAGGTCTCCGTTTTCCCACATCCACACTGAGACAGATCAGCAGCGTTTTAGAATGAAAACGGCCTCTCCAGCATTTCCAAAACGCTCAGTTTTCACGGCTCGAAAACTCCGGCGTAGTGTGGACGGATGGTGTAACCGTAGCAAAACTTATGCGTTTTAAAACGAAAACGCACTAGTGTAAACAGGGCCTAAATTGTCTGTAGTGTATGATTGTGTGTGTGTGTGTGTGTGTGTGTGTGCGTGTGTGTGTGTGTGTGTGCATGTGTGGGTTTTTCACAATACTGGGTTACGAGTGGAAGCAGTGCCACTACGTAAAACACATACTGGAACAGTTGCTGGTTCATTCCGCTGTGGATGAATTAAAAAAATGATGATTCCAAGTCTCATTTATTGTGTTAAGAGTTCCTCTACTATTCAGTGTCCAGCCCCACATCCAACCCAGCCCATCACATACATGTGTGTGTGTGCATGTGTGTGTGTGTGTGTGTGTGTGTGTGTGCGTGTATGGGTTTTTCACAATAATAGGTTGCGAGTGGAAGCAGTGCCACTACGTAAAACACATACTGGAACAGTTGCTGGTTCATTCCGCTGTGGATGAATTAAAAAAATGATAATTCCAAGTCTCATTTATTGTGTTAAGAGTTCCTCTACTATTCAGTGTCCAGCCCCACATCCAACCCAGCCCATCACATACATACACAACACTTTTTCACACACAGGCCTATGTAGTTTTGGATTTTGTTTACCATTGATAATAAAAACCTTCACTCAGGAAAAAAAAAAACTTGATGCGTTTACTTGTGCTCTCTTTAACTAATATTGAAATGTGTTTGATGAGCTGAAACAATAAAGTGTGACAAACAAGGGGGCACAAACTTTTTCACAGCGCTGTATTATTAAGAGCCTTGAAAATGACAGTTGTTCAGAATAACAAATATATTCATTTGTGGCGATTACATATAATACTTCCGGATAAAACAATTCAGGTCATTGACGTGTCTTGTTATTGGAAGATGTTTGATAGCACTCTGTGGAAAGAATTTGGAAAATTCATCTATTCACCATTTGTTAAAAGATTTGTCACTTTACATTGCACTGGAAAGAATAACCTACAGTATAAGGGGCAAACTAAAGGACTACCATATAATTCGGGATCTGTTTAAACAGTTTCTGGAACAAAACCAAACGTTGGCACAGGCAACAGACACCTCGCACTTTACTTATTGATTGTAATGTAATGTGTATTTTCATGGCACATTTATTGTGTATGGCCATACACCCAAAGCGCTTCACAATCATGATGGGAGGTCTCTACTTACAACCACCAGTGTGCAGCATCCACTTGGCATCCACAGGCAGCAGTGACAGGACAACGGTGCCAGCACACTCACCACACACCAGCTATAGGGGGAGTGGAGAGACAGAGACTGAGCCAATTTGGTGGATAGGGATGATTAAGAGGCCTTGAAGGGGTAAGGGCAGATGGAGGAAAATCTGTCCGGGACACCAGGGCTACACCCATGCTCTTTATGAGAAGTGCCATTGGATTTTGACCACATAGAGTCAGTACCTCGGTTTAACGTCTCATCTGAAAGACGGCGCTCACTGACAGTATAGTGTCTCCTTCACTTTACTGGGGCATTAGGACTCACACAGACCGCAGGTTGAGAGCCTGCTGCTGGCCTCACTAACACCACTTCCAACAGCAGCCTGGTTTTCCCATGTGGTCTCCCATCCAGGTACTGACCCAGGCTCAGTCCTGCTTAGCTTCAGTTAGTAACCCGTCTTGGGCTGCATCGTGATATGGTCAATCAATTGATTAATTGATTGATTGACTGAATGATTGATGTGTTGTGTATGTAAAAATACAGCATATTGTTTTATTTGTCTTAGCCCATGACAACATCTTTACCCTAATTTTGATGCTTTGGAAGAGGTGGGGGGGGGTAGGGGGGGAGGGCTTAAAATGTAAATGTAAATGTAAAAATGTAAAAAAGTGTAATATCATGTTAAATTTCATGTGCAATTTCTGCAAATAAAAAAAAAGAAAAGAAGAACAAAGGCACACACAGAACACGACACTTCAAAACTATTACCTTAACCAGCTTCATAGACCTGACCACTGAAGTCATCTTCAAGAAGACACCCCTGACTCACACTATCACAAATGTATTCCAGCACCAGGAGGCCTAATAACACAAACAGGGCAATAAACATCTGTGCTACTGTCAATTCATAAGACATGAATGATTGCCGGCCATCAGACGCGAGCCCATACAATTCACATCAAGCACATCTGAATATCAATTTCAGCCTGTTGTTCTTGCCATCATCCACACATGCAGTAGTCCTCTTCATTTGCATTGTGAATTTGGTTCTGGTTTTCCTTGAAAAAGCATTGTGGATTTGACCCCGTCTCTTTGCCATTGCTTTTCCTTGAACAAAGCTCTGTTTGTGCACGTTTAGTATAATGAATGTCTGAGCAGACTGTGGACTGTGGAGTCAGGGCCATGTTGAAGAAAAACAACAGCCCACTAAAAAACACACAATCTTTGAGGAGAAGAGAAAAGCAATGAATATTTTACGGGGTGAGCGCAGCGGAGGGCTCGGCGGGCGACTCGCAGACATTTATGGAGCTTATCAAACCCAGATCTCCCACTGAGTCCTGCGCACGGACCACAGACTGTGGCAGCTGCTTATCAGGTGAACTATTGCAGAGTTCCCCATCTAGTAGTGGCTTGATTTACCTCATTCAGAGGGACATTATTCTTGCCGTGAAGGACAGGGAAAAAGCCACTGTCCATCTGAAAGTAAGAATGTTGTGTGTGTTCCCTCAGGAGATTACAGACGTCATTCGGCGCATGCGTTGGCGCAAGGAGATTCATTGAGCTGACTCAGTGTGTGTGCGTGTGTTCGGTCTCGTGTGGGCTTTATGTATTAAAATATTCATATTTTTTCAAAGGAATACGTCAATGCTGAAAAGGACACACTAAAAAAAAGGTTGAACCTAATGCTTCTTTTTTTTCCCCCTCAATTCTTTCTACAGCAATGGGGAGCAATAAATTTCAAAATACAATTGAGACCGCATGGTTTCTCAGCCAAATAAAAAGGTTCACCCCAAAGCATAAATTCTGTCATTATTTACTCATATTTACGTACAAGCAACGCGAGTTATGTAATATTATTACTTGTCAAGCATGTATAGCTCTGGGCTCAGGAAGTTCTCAGAAGATAATATTGTCCTTAATTATACTGTATGTTTTTGCATCTATATATGAAGAGGTTAGACGTCATACATGAAGAGGTAAGTGCCATCTGAAATCTTCTACGTTGTGATTCAGTAATTTCACTTTTATGGCAAAGAATAGGTTATTTTCATCAGTTTTAACATGAAACAACTGACCATAAACATAAGAGGTAGAGAATAATGCTCATTGTAGAAGAAAATTACAGTATAGATGGCCCTTATAGGTTTTGAACCACATCTGAACTCTTCATATTATTATTTATATATATTTAAAGGTAAATGGTGGTGTTTAGACAGTGTGTGGTTAATTTCAGAGCTCCTCTACTGAAAAAGAAAAAGGTAAGAAAAATTAAATCAAAAGTAACACAACAGATTACTGACCATGAAAAGCAACTACTGTAAGTAACGCAACAAGCGAGTAACTCAATATCGTAATGCATTACCTTCAAAAGTAACTTTCCCAAACACTGCTAAAATTCATGTTTCAGACTATAGTCAGAAATTAGCATTTCCAATAAGGTACAAGATTGATTTCCAGGGTCATTTTTTATTTCATTTTTTTCATAAAGCTTTAATTATGGGGTTTTCTGTTTAAGATTACAATATAGTCTGTTGTAAATATACCTGAACAATATGTCAACCTTTTGCTCTACATCATATATTAGACACCCATATTTAAAACATCTTCAAACTGTTGTGTCTTTCCCATAAGTGACTACAGAAGAACATTCGTAGAGCAAGTCATGGAACGAAACATAAACAGTATTGTTGAGGTATACCTCAGTAATTCATTTACAAATTTATTTATTTTTAAAAACAATAAAACGCCACAGAAATATCTTGATGGAACCAGTGGTGAATTCATGTGAAAGGTGTGGACATTATTGTTGTACTGGTTTTTTAGCAATCATTTTTTGTGTTTGTGTTGGAGTAATAATCTAGCTACACTGGGAAAATGTGGCGGAAAACATTAGTCTAGAACAGAGATGCCCAAAGTAGGGCCCGCAGGCCAAAGTTGGCCCACGGTAACCTTTGATTTGGCCCACCATCCCATCTAAAAAGAGTGGAAGAATGGTGGGGATGTGTTTGGGGTGAATGCCCTTGACAGAGAGCGTTTTTTTATTTGATTGTAACCCTTTATTTTTTTGTTTTATTGCTGAGCTACAAAAAAAAATGAAATTAAATGTTGTAAATGAATCAGAATTTTAAAAATGTAAAATGTTACTTGACAAAAAAAAAAAAAAAAACGATGCACAAGACATATGAGAGCAAATCAAAGCAGAGGTAGGCGCAGGTCACCTAGTGTTTTCAGCAGAACTCCAGTGTGGTATAAATGAGATTGTTTATGTTTTACTGTTATAATATGTTTAATAAAAATGTAAAAAATTACACTGCATTAGTTAACATGATTTGAATCAATGTTTTCTAGCTATTTTTAAATGTAGACAAATACATTTGGAAATAACCCATGGCAAATTTAATGTCATTTGATGTGATGTATTCGGTTTGGTACATATTCAGCCCACATACCCGAATCAAGTTTGGTCTTTGGCCCTTTATAAGAAAAATTTTGGGCACCCCTGTAAGCATAACAAAGTTATAAAAGAAAACTCTCATTTCAATAACTAGTGGCAGTAATCACCAGTCACCATGATTCAATATTGTCAATATTATTGCAATTTTAAATGTATTGCGTAATTTAGTTATATATTGCAATTCATTACCTTTTCCCCACTATAAATCATGTCCTCGATGGAAAACTTTGGCACCATTAGTTTGAGCTCAACAGAAACATCTCACAGTTTGTTTAAAAAAATTAATATATGATGTCATGAATGATGCATGCACCTTTCCATGACGGTACCATGTTAAAAAAAAACAAAGCCTTCTTAACAGTTCAAGCTTTACCCTGGCAATCGTAAAAACAACATAAGAGCATTGAGACAGAAAGAACCACTCATGGTTTATCCAAAAATCATGAAAGGAATTAGAGATTTTTTTTTTCATCATCCACTGATGGGATTCAAACAGCGTTGCAGTTTAAAAAAAACAATTTTAGAGCTGATTTGTTGACATGGCAAGATGCACTGAAAATTCATGACCTTTGCAAAACAATATTGTTTGATATGAGCTCATATCAATCAAACCGAGACTCATCATAAATAACCTTCTATCTCTGTTTAAACTTTATATACATGGTTTTATCAACTGTGCATTCTGTCTAGTGTCTTGAGCAACGTTTCATCATTGGTATTAGGGCTGCACAATATTGGAAAAAATGGACTTTGCAATATTTAGTTTTTCTGCGACATACATTGCGAAATAAAATAATTTAAATAACTCCGTGTAAAGAATTCATACATTTGCATAAAACATAATAAACAATTTGCCAGCATAGATGAATACAACAGGACAAAGAAAAAAAGAAATGTATTGTATTGTGTTTTATGGTTTTCTGTGGAGTATAATAACATAAATTCAGCATTAATCAATCAATGTTGTATTGTCTTCATTGCATAAATAGTTAAATAAAATTTAATCTTTGTTAAATTTCTAAACTTCAGAATTTCTTGGTTTCAATTGATTGCATATCTTAGTAAAAGTTCCTTAAAACACATGCAGGGTTTAAGTTTGCGATAACTCCACAAATCATCTTCTGAAATGTGGCTCCTGGTCATTGTAATCACAACTCAACAGTGTAGATCCTGCAGTGTGACTATTGCAGATTCGCACATTGCGATTTCATTGATAAAAGGATATATTGTGCAGCACTAATTGGTATTCAGAATTATCATAAATTCTGTTTCTGGTAACCATTTAAAAGCAAAACTTGAGCAAACTATTCAGTAGATGTCAAGGACATCTAATTAATGACTAAAGCAAAGGAGAAAAATCTAAAATTACGTGAATGTTGCATGAAAAGTGCAATAATCTTCAAGAAAACTCTTAGTGACCACCATAATATGAAATCTAATGGAGTTAACAGTAACCTCGAAGCACCTGTTCTCTTTGTTAGACCTGGCAAGAGAACTAAAGGGACGGATTTGACAATGACGGCCATAATTGTTGGGAACATTTATGACTAATACCGGTTCTAGAAGCGTGAATATAATTTACGTCCAATGTTAATAATGTGCCTTATTCATGTTCTCTGTTTTGGAATAGGATTAGTCTTGATGGAAATGCATTATGTCGGCACTGCAGAAGGCTTTCAACGGTCTTACGTAAGTCAGTGATTTAAAAGGCCAGTCATATTCAGCACTTAGAGACTATTAAATTATCAAAGACCAACAAAGCACATTTCTCTACCAAACTACAGGGAATGGTGAACCTAGCTAAATATGCTTAAGCCACCAGGGGAGGTTAAAGGAAAACAGCAGAATGTCTTTGTTTTTTTTTGGTTATTTTCACTGGTCTGGGTTTGATTTCCAGAAAGCACAGATAAATACATCTTATATTTTGTCTGTTCCTCAAGCCTTTTGAGAGTGCATGAAAAAAAATGGCATATCAAAACACTGACCTCTTTACTGATGGTTGAGCACATGTCATCTTTCAGTATCACTGCTCTCAAGAAAACAGCTCTGCTTCAGTGAGAATGGGATGTGCATTTAGAAGAGTTCAGAGTGGCAGATGTTGTACCTTTACCTTCAGATACAGCTCAAATGGTTATATTTACGATGGAGTGAGTCTCAATCGTTTGGTTGTTTTGTTAAGGCTGCACTGTAAAGTGACGGACTCTCTATCGCCACCCACTGTTGCTGATGCCGTCAATGAAAACATCTGAAGCCTGCTTGAAAAATCGCTGGGTGATGTGCTAATTAGTATATTCATGATATAATCCCGTTGTATTTTTGAAGAATTGTCAAATTTGAAGTAAAACATTTCTCACTTGTTTATTAAAACAAACAAAAAGTGATAGTTCACCCAAAAATGAAAATTCTGTCATTTATTCATCCTTCACTTCACTTGTTCCAAACATGTTTGAGATTCTTCGAAAGATATACTGAAGAATGGTGGGGAAACGTCCACCAAAGTAATTGGTTTGTTTGTTTCTTATTATGCAGGGGCATATTTCCCACTTGGGAGGGAGGGGAGGGGGGTATTCAAATATTCATTTGACATTTTTAGGTTAGTATAAAATATAATCTTGTTTAATCAACATAATTATTTCCTGGATTTTGTCTCAACATAGTCCTTAAATGTATGTAAACGCAGGACATTGGATTTAAATGGAAAACATTTCCCCCATTTTGTGTCAAGGTTGTTTTAATGTTATTTATGAGAACATTTGAGAGCACAGAATTCAGTCAGTAAGCATTGTTTCCATTTAAAATGCAGCGTTTTTACTGATGACTAAACTGAAAGCCTCTGATTGGCTACTGTGTTCAGAAACTTATCTGTGATTGATTACAATGCACAGTGCCACACCCTTGACTTCATTTGTGACAGCCATAAAAGTAAAGTGTAATTCATTCATTTTATTTTCAGCTTAGTCCCTTTATTAATCCGGGGTCGCCACAGCGGAATGAACCGCCAACTTATCCAGCATATGTTTCACGCAGCAGATGCCCTTCCAGCTGCAACCCATCTCTGGGAAACATCCATTCACACTCATACACTACGGACAATTTAGCCTACCCAATTCACCTGTACCACGTCTTTGGACTTGTGGGGGAAACTGCAGCACCCGGAGTAAACCCACGCAACCACTGGGAGAACATGCAAACTCCACACAGAAATGCCAACTGACCCAGCCGGGGCTCGAACCAGTGACCTTCTTGCTGTGAGGTGAACATGCTACTCACTACACCACCGTGGAGCCTATATATAGTGTAATTGTTATGTATATTATTTTTTAGAGGTTTTAACCTTTACATGACAGTATACTGGAGACAGAGAGAGAGAGGGGAAGGATCAGCAAAGGACCTTGAGCGGGGAATTGAATTCAGGCAGACTAACCACAAGGATATTGGCCCTGACTTTACAGAGCATTCATAGTAATTTTTAAAACTAGTCCCAGTTCATTTCTGATCCTGTTTCAGACCCGAATTTCTTTCATGCAACTCCAAAAGAAAAAATGTTGATGAATGTCCATGCTGCTTGCCTTCTTCTTTCTCCATATTTCTACATTTTTATAAATAGCAAGGCTAGTATTCACCGATTGTTTTGCATCAGTTGTGAGTGAATAAAGGCTTCAAAAGTTTACTACTGTAGCTACATCAAGATTTACTAAAAACAACAAAAGAATTTCTACAAGGTTGTACATCTTAAAGATATGGTTGATATAGGCGACATCTTTTCTCTGCTTATGGTCTACACTTGTCGAGTGTTAATAAAATAAATCCAAAATGTCCCATAAAGGTATGACCTGACCATACAAATATTAATAATATTAATAATAATAATAATAATAATAATCATTCATTCATTTTCTTTTCGGCCTAGTCCCTTCATCAATCCGGGGTCGCCACAGCAGAATGAACCGCCAACCTATCCAGCATTTGTTTTTTACGCAGCAGATGCCCTTCCAGCCACAACCAATCTCTGGGAAACACATACATACATTCTCATTCACACACATACACTACGGATAATTTAGCTTACCCAATTCACCTGTACCGCATGTCTTTGGACTGTGGGGGAGACCGGAGCACCCGGAGGAAACCCACGCAACCACGGGGAGAACATGCAAACTCCACACAGAAATGCCAACTGGCCCAGCTGGGGATCGAACCAGGACCTTCTTGCTGTGAGGCGAACGTGCTAACCACTCGGCCACCGTGGCGCCAATAATAATAATAATAATAATAATAATAATAATAATAATAATAATAA
>CAIGQQ010032765.1:15371688-15382901 GCA_903798035.1 Danio albolineatus
ATATATACACACACACACATTACAACCATTTTAACAAATATTTAACTTGTTTTCTAATAGTCCAACTGGACTATTATAAAGTTAGTCAACATTAAAGATCCATGTCTTCAAAACTCAAAATTATGACCGAAATTATGATTTTTCCAATCATTTTCCACATGATTTTCTTTGACGCTTTAATATTCAACATGCAAATAACCTCTGCTTTGACTGTCTAACCTATTAACACATTAAATGTGTAACAGTGCCACAGCCAGACTGCTTAACATTGGATATGCAGGCTTTGCTATTTTCACTTGTGTGTTTGTAGGGGCAATATTAGGTCTGTTTTTTTTTTTTTTTTTTTTTTTTTTAATCAAATAAGCACAGAGCATCATGCATTTATGTCAAAACCATAACCAGGTCAAATATGTGAGGAAAAAATACTGTATGTTGGCTTTATGGTTGCTAATATACTGGATATTATAATATTCATTCATTCATTTTCTTTTCGGCTTAGTCCCTTTATTAATCCGGCGTTGCTACAGCAGAATGAACCGCCAACCCATCCAGCATTTGGTTTACGCAGCAGATGCCCTTCCATCTGCAACCTATCTCTGGGAAACATCCATACACACACATTCACACTCATACACTACGGACAATTTAGCCTACCCAATTCACCAATACTACGTCTTTGGACTTGTGGGGTAAACCGGAGCACCCGGAGGAAACCCACGCAACCACGGGGAGAACATGCAAACTCCACACAGAAATGCCAACTGACCCAGCCGAAGCTCGAACCAGTGACCTTCTTGCTTTGAAGCGAACGTGTAATGTAATATAATATAATATGAAATGATATGAAATATGATATGATATGATATGATATGATATGATATAAGATAAGATAAGATAAGATAAGATAAGATAAGATCAGATAAGATCAGATAAGATAAGATAATATACTGTAATAGATATTTTAACTGAGTAGTGCATGCAAATCATACAGTAAAAGACAATTTTAGCAATGGTTCATTAGAACTGTAAAAGATCTGGGAATCTAACTCTCTGGAGACACATAGGACAATTGTTTGTCTTCAAAACAGTCATGCTCAGTCAACAGGAGACAGTGACTGATTCAATTTAAGGTAATACATCGTCTACACTACACCAAAGCCAAGCAACTTGACATTTTTCTTTCTTTCTCACCAATGTGCAATAGATGTAAGATAGCAGAGGACATGGTTGCTCACGTCTTTTGGCTGTCAGTGTCATGTTCACTGGACAAACATTTTTGACTGGTACTCCAAGGCTTACAGCAGACCTTTTATCTCCAGCGGTTTTGGTGGTTACTGTGTTCATGGTTTTGGTGTCAATAATAAGATGATATCTGAATGATTTGTATTCTTTGCCGTTTTTCATTAAAGTTTGCATTTAAAGCATCCTATAAATATTATACACAAGGATTTTAGATAACCAGATCTAGTTTCCAGGTCCAAACGCTCTCAGATTCCGAAAGCAAATCACAAACAGTTCTAATATACACTCACAGTGTGCTGCTGAAAATCATATTGTTTATATCCGTGACCATTCATATATAAATATACAAATATTGGTTTCTGGGATGCAGCAAGTGCAAACTACATTATTACGCCAGGATTTTGTAAAAGATTTGCTCGATATGACTTGGGTTGCAAAAAGGCAGAAAAAATTCTAGTTAATTTCCAGAAACTCACTTACTCACTCGCTTTCCTTCTGCTTAGTCCCTGATTTATCAATTACTCTGGCATATGTTTTATGAGGATGCCCTTCCTTCCACAACCCAGCACTGACAGTATACTAACTCATGAACCCCCAGTGCTAGGAAATACCCACACACTCTCCCATTTGAAAATAGAAGTTTATATAAACTGTATTAGCCAGAGAACATTGAAAATATGAAAATATTAAGCATTTAAAAATATTTCTAAGATTTCCAAGAATCTACTTTTAGTGGGTTGGCCTTCAGTTAGTACATTTACATGAACACCAATACTTTGCTTATAATATGATTAATACAATACTCTGGTTAAAGGGCACCTATTTTACCCCTTTTACAAGGTGTAAGATAAGCCTTTGGTTTCTCCAGAATGTGTCTGTAAAGTTTCACCTCAAAATACCCATCAGGCACTTTATTGTAGCCTCCAGAATCTGCCCACATGTCTGACTACAGTGTAGCTGCTTTTTAGCTGCCTGTGGCTTTAAGTCCAAATTAACTGCTTCACCCTGACCACAGTTCCAGGTGCGTATCTACTTTTTCTGTTACAGCAGATAAACAGCAGTCAGTGATAGAGACAGACACGCTTGAAGCTGAAATACAGCTCATTAGAAAATACCAATTAAGTTTATTTCATGCATTTGTGGTGGAGTTTATCCAAGCCTTTCTGAAATGATGCGTCAAACACAAATGCCATTTGCAGTACACACACATGTGCGCGTTTACTGACACCATGCAGCCGTGGTGATTATACCCGTTAAGAATTACATATCGATTTTACTGTCTTTATTACACACATGCTCTGTTTTAAAAACATTTTAAACTTATGAACCATATAAAAAGCACAGAGAGTTGGATCAGATATTTTAATCCTGGTTTATTTGCAAAAAATGTTCTGTGGATGTGTGTATACGCGTTATTATAGAAACTTGGTGCCTGTCAATCAACTGTCAATGGGCGAGAAAAACCACACACCTACATTGCGGTGGGCCTCAAAATCACTGGGATTTGGGTTGTATTTTAACGTCAGGAAATTAAAAAAAGAGAGACTTACTGTGTTTATATGTCTCCACTATGACAGTAGACACTATACATACACACAGTTCTGTCCAAACAGCTTTCAAAAGTTGATTTTCATCATAGGTGCCCTTTAAAATTAAGTTTGTTCATTAATTAATTCATTTTCTTTTCGGCTTAGTCGCTTTATTAATCTAGGGTCACCACAGCGGAATGAACCACCAATTTATCCAGCATATGTTTTACACAGCAGATCTCGTTCCAGCGGCAACCCATCACTGGAAAATAAGATTAAGTTATTCCCATTAATTTCCATATTTTCCCTTTAATTCCTATGGAAAGTGTCTAGCTTTGAAAATTCACAGTTTTACCCAGGAGTGCTCATAAAGGGAATATTCTTCTATAATCAAATGACTAGAGATTTGAACCCAGAAGCAGCTTTCCATATGGTACAACTTAACAAGCGGATAGTTTCCTCAAGAAGGGTTTGGTCATATTATGATTGAAGAGAAAGCTCACGTCGAAGTCCAGAGATGGTGAGACAAGACGGTCCCGTTCAGCTCCAGACATCTGGCAGAAAGCAGTGGGGTGTGATCAGGACATCTCTGACAACACTAATCCCCTGTTATCTAAAGCCCACATCAACATCCACTCGCTCATGGCCTTTGACAGTACGTCTCTGGTCTCATTTCTCTTTGTCTTTCCTACCCTCTCGCTCTCCATCTTTCTCTTTCTCCTCTGAATTATACAGGAGTCAGATCTACAGAGATAAAATATGACAGAAGCACCATCCATTCCATTTACTGCCCCGGAACGGATTTATACGGGACAGATATATTGTGTTCTGTCCAGTAAACAGATGACTGCACAACTAAATAAAAGTAAACTGAAAAAAAAAAAAGATGTCAAAGCACTTTTCGCTCAGAAATTGGTACTGTATTTCAACAAATATCTTATAGTATAAACACAGAAACAGGTTTTTGCTTTAAAATGTATCACATGGTCTTTGTTTTATTAAAATCATTGAAATAATAATTAAAAAAAACAATCAATTGATAAAATGCATGATATGCTAAAATATAAAATAATAAAAATATCACAGGGGTGACACGGTGGCTTTGTGGTTAGCACTATTGCCTCACAGCAAGAAGGTCGCTGGTTTGAGCCTTGGCTAGATCAGTTAGTATTAAGTCAGTTAGTATTTTTAGTATTTCCCGGCTGGGTCAGTTGGCATTTCTGTGTGGAGCTTGTATGTTCTCCCGTGTTCGCGTAGGTTTCCTCCGGTTGCTCTGGTTACCCTAACAGACCAAAGACATGCGGTATAGGTGAATTAAATAAACTAAATTGGCTGTAGTGTATGTGTGTGAATGAGTGTATATGGGTGTTTCCCATTACTAATTTGTAGCTGGTAGGGCATCCGCTGTGTAAAACATATGCTGGATAAGTTGGCGGTTCATTCCGCTGTGACGACCCCCGATTAATAAAAGGACTAAGCCAAAGAAAAATTAATTAATAAATGAAACATATCACATTTCCAATTAAAAACTGCATTTTTCATCATATTTTGGTACCAAATAATATTAAATACAGTAATTAAATATAATATTACAAAGCCTTGGGTAGAGTATAGATGTGTAATAAAACAGACGTGCAATTCCATGCAAATGTCAACCTTGCAATGAAATAAATAGTTTTCACCAAAATAGCAAACCCTTGTTGAATTTGTGTAGGCTTGTATTTTACTGGCCTGTAAAAATTCTCAAAAATGTCTCTTTCATTCTATTTAAACAATTATATTTGATTTACCAAAGTTACACAAGTGCCATTTTCACATCTGTCGCATCGATAACAGAGAGACGTCTTACCCATAACCAAGCTTTTTCCTCATTAACGCAAAACAAAATCAAATCAACCATTTTTGTTCTCTACAGAGCTGACTTTAATCCTTTTGATTAGCATTATTTCTTTTGGGTTGTGCAGTGTAATTCACAGAATTTAATTCACAGATGTATGTTGTTTATGGCAAACTCTGAAACATTTAGGTCACATCTATAAGAAATGTTTATTTTCCTCATTAAAAATATAAAACATTTTCACAGATTGATATTTTTCTGATCCCTTAACTCTGTGGTTAGTTTTTTTTAGAAAATATAAACAATTGTTTCATTAGAATGTTAATGTATACTTTCTGTCACGATCACCAGCGATCTCCACAGTCAGAGATCGCTGGTTCACACACACACTTCCGTGAACTACAGATTGGCTATAGGACTACAACTCCAGTCATGCAGCGCACAGACACACTCCTGCTCCATATCACGACTGATTGCATACACACCACCGGAGGACCGTCAAAGACTGATTACACACACTACATAAGCAGCACATACACACTCTGCCTTCACTGAGTATTATTCCCTGTAAAGTGACATACAACGCGTTTCCTTTGTTCCTGTTTTTCTGTGTTTTTGATCTTAGCCTTGCTATCTGTTATCCTTGCCTGCCGGCAGCCTTATTGACCTTCCGCCTGTTTACGATTTTGATTACCTGTATGTATCTGTTTGCCCCGGATGACTGCTGCTAAACTGACTTTTAATATTAAACTGCACTGGGATCCTCAACTCCGTTGTTAGTGTCACTCACCCAACCATGACACTTTCTCTGTGAATTATCCTTTAAGTTTTTACTGCAAATGTTACCTTCATAATGCTGGAATTGCTCAGACGAGTTAAACTGGTTTTTATATTTACTACAATATAATTTAGACTTATTTTAGAAGAATATTTTCAGCTGTGGGCATCACGGTTGCTCAGTGATCGCCTCACAACAGGAAGGCTTCTGGTTTGAGTCCCAGCTGGGCCAGTTGGCATTTCTGTGAGGATTTTGCATGTTCTCCCGATGTTCATTTGGGTTTCCTCCGGTTTCCCCCACAGTCCAAAGACTAGATTGTCCGTAGTGAATTAGTGTGTGTGAATGCGAGAGTGTATGGGTGTTTTCCAGTAATGGATTGCAGCCAGAAGGGCATCCACTGTGTAAAACCTATGCTGGAATAGTTGGCGGTTCATTCTGCTGTGGTAACTCCTGATAAATAAGAGACTAAGCTGGAGGAAAATGAATGAATGATAATTTTCAGCTCCTAATCATGCAGAATCATACAGGAAATATTTATTTATGCATGATAGAACATTATGAATGCTAAGCATGGTGGCACAGTGGGTAGCGCTGTCGCCTCACAGCAAGAAGGTTGCTGGTTCGAGCCTTGGCTGGGTCAGTTAGCATTTCTGTCAGGAGTTTGCATGTTCTCCCTGTGTTCGCCTGGGTTTGGGTGCTCCGGTTTCCCCCAAAAGTCCAAAGACGTGCTATAGGTGAAATGGGTAAGCTAAATTGTCCACAGTGTGTGTCTGAATGAAAGTGTATGGGTGCTTCCCAGTGATGGGTTGCATTTGGAAGGGCATCCACTGCATAAAACATATGCTGGATAAGTTGGCGGTTCATTCGGCTGTGGCGACCCCAGATTAATAAAGGAACTAAGCCGAAACAAAAATGAATGAATGAATAATACAGTATATTATTCCACAGAAATTAAAAATAAATAAATGAATGAATCAAAACCATAAGAAAGAATAAATCTGACACACATAATGAAATTTCAACCATTAACAGTTCTGTACACAAACAATTACTGACGGCCCCCGAGATCTGCAGCAATTTCTGTAATAAATTCACGAGCAGAACTTAATAAACATATCTTGCCAAGAAAAGCAAAGACCACAAAAGAAATCCAAAAGCAAAACAAACTCATTACATTCTAATGAGATTCCAAACATGTCCTGCGAAGAGAGCAAATGAAGCAAAATTGCAGGGAGCCGAGAGTATCTCGACTGAGCCGAACACAATTATTTCCCTGCACTTTCCTCATGTGCAATCAACAATGGAGGTTCCACTTGTACGCCCCGCCATTCATTTACAGACGTCTTTGTTTTATAAATCTGTTGGACAAAAGGACCGGATCTGCAAACCAGAACAGAGGAAATCAATGTCTGACAGCTGGAGCTTCAGGCTCTGGGCCAGAAACAGGAGGCTTCCTTCTCCACGTTTCACACATGGCCACATCACATCGCCACGGCTCTGGATTTACTCTTGAAGTACTACTGCATACTGTCAAAACCCAAACACAGCAGAGCAAAGCTGTCAGCGTCATGTTCACTGCTGTGCAAGAGCAATATTAATAAATCATCACAATGCACACCATAACACTGCGCTGCACCGTTGGGGCTCTCACTGCACCCTAAGAAGAGGTGAGACCACAGTATAGTACACTGTTTTTTTATTGTTTTTGTTTTTTAGGAGAGAAACATGCATTAAGCATCAATGAGGACAGGGTTTTTTTTTTTAAATAAAAGTTTTTGAATGAAGTCTCTCGGCATGGTGTATTTATTTGATAAAAAAAAAACAGTACTTTGATCTAGGGCTACACAATATCTCGTTTCAGCATCGATATTGCAATGTGATCATTCATAATAGTCACATCGCAGGATACACAACGTTAAGTCTGAGTTATAATTTAGCATTTGCATGTATTTTTGATTTTAAAAGCATTCAGGCATAAGAAATTGTATCATTTTCTAACTTTAGTGATTTTAGAGATTTTATTAAACTACTTAAAAAACGAATATTACTGTATGTACTATTATTTTACATGTTATTTTTCTTTTTACTGTATCTGAATACTGAAAACCATAATACATGGTTTATTTCATTTGTATCTTTTTTTTATTTGTCTATTTTATACCGATGCACTACAGCATAGGGCTCGGCGATTTAGCCTAAAATCAATATCTCCAATAATTGAACATTTTAACTCGATTATGATGAATGAACAATTTTTTTTTATAAATATATATATATAAATGTATTATTTAAAAATCATTCATTAATTCATTAATGAAGGATGCATTAATTGATTTTAAAACAATTGAAGAAAACACACACTATCTACTATCTGATTAATTGTACGTCAACGTTGAACAACTGTAATAGGATATATAAATGTTGATTTTAATAGTTTATGAATCATTTACTAACTCAACTATGCTTAAATAACTGGTTTGTAAATAATGCAATATTTATTTTAGGAATTAAAAGCAAATCATTAACAAAGAATGAAAACACAATTATTAAGCACATTATAAATGTGCTTTTAAGTCAATAATAGAGCATTTTTAGCTTCAGTTATGAACTGCTTACTAACGTTTAATAATGTAGAGTTAATGCTTAACAAATAATGAATTCACTAGATGCTAATGCTTAATAAATGGTTTATAGTGTGTAGTTATTATAAAGTGTTACCAATTATTTTAATTGAAATGTTTTTAACTTTTTTGTTTAAAATATTTGTTTATTGGTTGGTTGGTTGGTTGATTGATTGCCGTTGTGTGAATAATAGTCATGTAATTCATAAAAACTAACTGTAATTTGATTATAAACATTTTAAAATGCAACAAAATAATTACATTTATGCAAACTAATAACTTAATCAAGATTACTTTACCCCAGCGTTTCTCAACCATATTCCTGGAGGACCACCAGCTCTGCACATTCTCCATGTCTGGTTAACCCAGTGGTTCGCAATTCCAATCCCACCCTCACACTTTGTATGTCTTCTTTACTTAACGCACCTGTTTCAGATCAGCTCATTAACAGAGAGAGATCCATGAACTGATCCTTAAGTGTCGAATAAGAGAGACATACAAAATGTGCAGGGAGGGGGGTCCGAGGAACGGAATTGAGAACCATTGTCTTAACAAAACACACCTGAGACCAAACATTGAAACATGCAGTGTTGGTGGTCCTCCAGGAACGTGGTTGAGAAACGCTGCTGTACCCTGTACTGTACACTTAATCGCTCGTTAAGAAACATGTCTAAAGATTATCAATGCTGAAAAGAGACCTGCTGATTAATATATTATGACAACTCACACTTTTTTCCAAATACCTTTGTGTGTAGCATTGGTTTCCACTATAAGCAACAAATCTCCAGGATTTATAGCCATGAATTATTCAACGGAACAGGCATACTAAACAATGCATATCAGGTTGAGCGTGTTGGGTTTGTAATTTTATGGTACATTTAGTGCTTTGCACAATGGCGCAGCAGTCAGTTGTTCTCACAGGGCAAGTGTGTGGCTGATAAACCACCAGCTCACATTAACATAATGCTCACTCTCTATTGCAGTAATGGCAGATTTAAGCTGTCATCATGTGCACGGGGTGATAAAGGACATGCATGTATTAAAAAAAACAAAAAAACACCCACCACATAACAGTTCAAATCCATTACTACAGTATGTAACTTCATATTATCACAGAGTGAATGTTGCACGTGAAACTACACACTCACAGTGCAAACAATGAAGAATTAGTCATAAAACAGAGCTGTCTTACCTGCATTTGTAAAACTGTATGATTGTGATTATGAACTAACTTTGTTGCATCACAAACATAGGACTGGCCTGTTGGCGATTGGGGTTTAGACTAGAATACGCCCAGAAGAGGATGGGAGTGACAAAAAAAACAACAACAGATGAAATCAGAAATATCTGGATAAAAATGGCCACTGAGGAGCCAGCGTTGCGAGATTTGAATTATGAGATATGAAGTTATAGTTTTAAGATATAAACTTAGAAGTTTGAGAATAGCTCAGAACAGCTGTTAGAGCTGCTCGATTAATCAGAAAAAGATCATGATCTTGATTCGACCCCCTAGACCAGAGGTGCCCAAAGTAGGGCCCGAGGGCCAAAGTTGGCCCGTAGTAACCTTTGCTTTGGCCTCCTATCTCCTCTGAAAAGAGAGGGAGAATGATGGGGAGTTTGTTGGTGCGAATGCCTTTGACAGAGATCGTCATTTCAAATTTAGCTTAAGCTTTATTTTCTTTGTTTAATTAAGGAGCTACAAAAAATGTAATGTTTCAATTTAATGTTGTAAATGAATCAGACTTAATAGTACTTAATATTTACTTAATAGTAAATAAAAGACATCATTGGGCAAATCAAAGCAAAGGCAGGAGCAGCTTGACTAGTGAGCATTGAACCCCATTGTGTTATAAATGGGATTGCTTATGTTTTTACTATAATAAGTTCATTATAAAACATTAAAAATGATACTGAATCAATAATTAATATATTTTAGAGCAATGTTTTCAAGTTATTTTTAAATATTAGCAAATCAATTAGGAAATTACCCATGGCAAATCTAACGTAATACGGTTTGGTATATTTAACTCGGCCCGCAGCCCTCAGTCATGTTTGGTTTTTGGCCCTTTATAAGAAAAAGTTTGGGCACCCCTGCCCTAGACGATGTTAATCCAGCATTTCTACCATTCGGCCAATCATATTTTCAAGTTCAGGAGAGAAGCAAAGGCGGCCGCACAAGTCTTCACATTGTTTTACATACACTGCTCAGCAACGTGGAGGCCTCCAAATGGTGTTGTAAGAGTGTCTGTATGTACTGTATTTATAAGGTATAATTCACCTGAAAATGTCATTTCTGTTTATATGTAATGATATATTCGTGACCGCGTAATCACACGTGACGTGAGCTGACCGTGAGCTGTTACCACAGAGAGGGCGGGTGAGCGCCTGTGAATGATGTCTGTTTTAGTGAACAGAACTTGCATCAGCTGTGAATAACAGCTTAAAAAGTTGTAAATAACATTCAGTTTGTGGCACAGAGTGATCGTTTGGGAGCCGCGCGGGAAGTATGAACCGCATGGTGAAATTGAAACTGAAAGAGCGCACATCATGTAAATAATCTTATCGCATTTTAATGTAATGAATATGACAAGCATTTAATATGTTTTTCTTTCAAAGTGAACACAGAGTGTTGTGCATAAGAATAAATGTTTTACAGTGTCACTATAACTACTCTAGCTTATATAATGTTGAATATAATGCAAGACGGAATCTGATAATGACAAATGTCTGATTTTACCAGTGAAAAAAAAGGTCAAATAATGTTGTCAATGACAGATTTCAAGCATACGTCTTAAACATAATATTTCAACTTTAGGATTATGAATAGCTATATTCTGATGTCGTCACTTTACTGTGCATTAATAACCAGGGCAAATTTAAGTCCACCATTCAAAGTCTATTTAAAATTTAGCATTTAACCAACAGAAGACCTACACATAATATTATTAGTGTTGTTTTACCATATGTTTGAGAAATAACAATAATATTAATAATAATAATAATAATAATAATAATAATAATAATAATAATAGCCCACTCATATTAACCTTAATTTTACATCTATAGAATCGTGAGAAAATCATGATCTTTATTTGAAGCACAAAAAAAAAAATCACGATCCTCATTTTAGCCAGAATTGTACAACCCTAACAGCTATATATGCTATGTATAACATCTAGATAACAGCTATATATATATAAACTTGG
>CAIGQQ010032765.1:15383301-15397528 GCA_903798035.1 Danio albolineatus
AAACTCAGATTTTTCGGGTATATAAACTCGCAGTTGTGAAATATATAAACTCAGAATTTTGAGATACAATCTCAAAATCGTAACATAAAATATGAAACTTGTGAGATATGAATAAGTCAGAATTGCGAGACGTAAACTCAGAAAAGTGAGACAAATTCATGTATCACAAACTGGCTAATCGCTCACCGGGTGATTGATGATTACAGCGCCTAGATGATTATAATTGAATCATTGTAAATATACTAATTATTACTGTTTTTTATTTTTTTTATTACTGTTTATAAAAAAAATGTTGATTGTTAAATGTACATTGTATTCTGATTTGTTATTATTTTTATTGATATTGAATAATATGATATATATGAATGATATGATATATTAAACAACAATATTCATTCATTCATTCATTTTCTTGTCGGCTTAGTCCCTTTATTTATCGGGGGCCGCCACAGCGGAATGAACCGCCAACTTATGCAGCATATGTTTTACAAAGCGGATCCCCATCCAGCTGCAACCTATTTCTGGAAAACATCCATACACACTCATTCACACTCATACACAACGGACAATTTTTTTTGAATGATAATATGATATATTGAATGATATGGTATATTGGATATGATATATTATTTATAACATTTTATTTTTATCATTTATATTTTTCTACTATTTACTGTGTTAACTGCTTGTTTAATTATAGATGCATGTTCTTTTATTTTTTATGTTAACTTTATAAATGCTTTGGCAATACATTTGTAACATTTGTCGTGCCAATAAAGCAATTATTCAACTGAATTGAATTGAATTGATCTGGGAGAAAGAGAGAGAGAGAGAGAGAGAGAGAGAGAGAGAGAGAGAGAGAGAGAGCAGAGGGAAAATAAGAATCTCTTGGAAAAAAAAATTTACTCTGAGGACCACCGAGGATAATTTTCTTTTATTATTTGATGGCTGAACTCAATAAAGGTTAGTTCCCTTGACGGAAGTGTTGTGAGAGGGTATTAAACACACGGTTTGATCAGTTCCAAAGGCCTCAAACTGACATTTACCTCTCTTACACACAATGAAAGCTTTTGCAATCACTCCGGACCTGAACTCAGTCAGAGTGTCGCGAACTAGAGGAAGTGAATATCCTGCTCTAGGAGCCGAGCAGACGCTTCCTGTGTATATGCTAATGAGGGGAGGATTGAGGGTCAGATCCAGCTAAACAGCATAGAATATAAAGGTTCAGCTGGGGTATATTCTGCTTTGAGAAAGTCAAGCATAAAGGTGAACCCTCACATCGGATCTGCCGGTGAGATATTTCTGGGGAGATATTGCTATTCATGGTGTACGCATCTTGCTTACTAAGAAGTTCTCAAGCTTGTGCTGAAAAAGCATCCATGCGACAACAGACAGCAGTTTCTGATGACAATACAAGCTTGTAAATGTTCCCAAAATAGCTTAGACAATAAATAATAATAAAAAAACAGGCTGCGTGCATAGCATTGATCAAATAAATGTCTGGTTCGAATGCTTAGATTCACTTAAATACAGAAGAAAATGGAAAATTAAGCATGAATATGATGGAAATGTGTTTAAGATAATTGGCAGCAGTTTTCTTTTCACCTAAGTATAGAAAATAAAAGGCTTATCATAACTTTATCTCACAACTTTTTTCTCTGTTTCTTCATTTAAACTCTCATTTAAACTTGAGAGTCTGGAATTATGATACCTAATCTATATTTTTCACACAATTAGAGATGAATTAAATCAAGAAAAAAAGAGCAATTCTTAAAAAGATAGTCAAACTTATTATTAACTTGCTAACCCTAAAGAAAGAAGTTTAAAAAGAAAAACACATTATGAAATATAAACTTGGAATTGTGTGATATTAACTCATGATTGTGAGATATTAAGAAAAACCCATAATTGCAGCAAGATATGAAACGTAGAACTGTGAGATTGAACTCACTATTGCAATATGTGAACTCAGAATTCTGGGAAATAAACTCAAGGCTATGAGACAAACGCAAAGTTATGATATATTAACTCAGAGTTATAAGATAAGATCAGAATTATTCATTTATTCATTTTCCTTCGGCTTAGTCTCTATTTCAGAGTTCGCCACAGCGGAATGAACCACCAACTATCCCAGCATATGTTTTACGCAGTGGATGCCCTTCCGGCTGCAACTCAGTACTGGCAAACACCCATACACACTCACATTCACACACAAACTCATACACTACAGCCAATTTAGCGTATTTAGTTCACTTACAGCGCATTGGTTTATTAATGGACTGTGGGGGAAACCGGAGCACATGGAGGAAACCCAAGCAAACACGGGGAGAACATGCAAACTCTACACAGAAATTCCAACTGGCCCAGCTGGGACTCAAACCAGTAACCTTCTTGCTGTGAGGCAACAGTGCTAACCACTCACCACCGTGCCACCAAAATTCAGAATTGTAACATACTATATAAACTAGGAATTGTGAGACACAAAGTCAGAATTGTGAGATATAAACTCATAATAGCGAGATATAAATTTGTAATTGTGAGATGTAAAAAGGAATGGGAAGATTAAGTACAAGATACTGTACAAACATGGATTTCAAATATTTTTTGTAAGACATCATCAATTAGGCTACATACTGTATCTCAGCTGAGAATTATAAGATAAGAAAAAAATGCTTCTGGTTCCTTCAGCTATATAAAATGTTTTAAGTAATCTTTAATCATACTATTAGCTACAATGCTGTGCATTTGTTATGTATGAATAAAATAACTCTCTGTAACTCCTCATTTTGGGGTGCACAATTGAGAATACCACATGAAAAAAATACTATAGTAATTCATAGTAAATACTACAGTGATTTTGGATCATATAAAGTCTACTATACTGTATATATATTATAGTATTTACATCCCTTTCTTAATGAATGCTATACTGTAGTATGACTACAGGGAACTGAAAATAATACTGTACTAATTACTAAATACTGTAGTATTTTCTACAGTGGTGTAGTGTCATGTAATAAACACTATATAATTGCAGAAGGCGAAGCGGTGGCGCAGTGGGTAAGCAGTCGCCTCACAGCAAGAAGGTCGCTGGTTCGAGCCTCGGCTGGGTGAGTTGGCATTTCTGTGTGGAATTTGCATGTTCTCCCCTTGTTTGCGTGAGTTTCCCCTACAAGTCCAAAGACATGCAGTACAGGTGAATTGGGTAGGCTAAGTTGTCCGTAGTGTATGTGTGAATGAGAATGCATGGATGTTTCCCAGTGTAGGGTTGCAGCTGGAAGGGCATACGCTGTGTAAAACAAATGCTGGATAAGTTGGCGGTTCATTCCGCTGTGGCAACCCCTGATTAATATAGGGACTTTGTCGAAAAGAAAATGAATGAATGAATGAATAACTGCAGAAAACTAGTACAGTACTGAGTTGTTTATATTGCTATATTTGTTGTATTATAACAGCAGTTATAGAATTAATATTACTGTGGAGAACAGTTTATGTAAGTACTATAGTACGGCTCAAAAACTGCTAAAGTATTTTTTTATGTAGGCAGAATAAAATATAATAGAAGAACGCATTTGATTGTCAGACGTTGCTACTTACAGTGACACCAGCCCAAATGGCAGCACCAGTGCAGTTTGAAACACTTTCCATGGCTGTGTGTTGCGCAGATGGACAGTCCATCACAGGGGAGGAAGTCCGGTCTGCCCGCACAGCTTTTGGCCAGAGCTTGAGCTTCATCTAACTTATCACTCTTCAAAGCCTTCTGCGCTCCGCTGTAAGCCATGGTTACTGTAAAACAAGAGTCAAGCTATAACAACACTGCCAGCCTGAAGGTCACTACAAACAAGAGAGGTTTCTGTGTAAAGTGATAGCTCACCCCAAAATCAACATTTATTCAGTTTACTATTCAGTGGTTTTATAAGTTTCGTTGTTTTGTCGAACGCAAAAGAAGATATTTTGAGCAATGTTGAAACTTGAAACCATTCAGTAGGAAAAACAAAGTCAAATGTTACTCATTTTCAGCATTCTTCAACATATCTTCTTCTGTGTTCAACAGAAAATACTAAAAAAAGTTTGAAACAAGTAAAGGGTAGGGTATTTTCATTTTTTTTGGTGAATGATCCCTTCAAACTAATGTTGGGGAAATAAATAATACTTTAAACGACAGTACATTTTTACAAATTCTAATTTTAAGCTGAAATAAATTAACTTTATAGGTAATTTCCATTTACATCAAATACAATCACAATAAACAGCACGTTTCAAAGAGTATAACTTATAAAATAAAGCTGAAACCTTATTAACTAAAAAAGTTAGGGACATAAATCTATATAAATTAAAAATATATATTGTGTATATAGATATATTATGGTAATATATAATATTGCAATGTGATGCATGTACTTTTATGTACAATTTGACAGTACTAAATATAAATGATCAACTACAAAAATATGTAGAGTTTGGTTTTGCTTACCTTATTCAGGTTTGCGCTTCACAGCTGATGTCCAACCATCACAACAACATCTGCCTCTGTCTCTTAAACTTCCCACAACATCTGCATTAAGATCCCAGCGGTCGTGCTGAATCTGAAGGACATTTCCCCACATTAAACTGACGAAATGCCATTAATCCTTACGTCTTCATAGATTTCCACATGCATTTCAATAAAACTGGGTTAAAACAAAGGTGTCTGCCAGATCCTTTTTGAGAGACAGACATACAGATGAAAGGGTCCTGGAGGTTTAAAAGGGGTGGGGAAAGCTCATGTAACAAGCCTAGATGTAAACTTGTGTGTAAAATGAAGCCCAGCGGCGCGCGAAGCTCCTCGTGCTGCCGTCGCTGTGGACGCTGCTGCGGGACTGAGCGCTACTCGAACACCACTCAAATTATTATAGCTTCCAGCACACACAGCTGCAGTCACTACACTTGAACAACAGACGGCGCTGTAGAATCTTCAGAGTGCCATTATAATGGCTTTCTCATTTACGTAAGTATTGTAAGGTAAAAGGACTACAACATATTTCTAAACATTATAGTTTTAATAACACATTTCTAACAACTGATTTTATCTTTGCCTTAATAATAGTAAATATTACTTTACTAGATATCTTTTAAGATGCTAGTATTTAGCTTAAGGTGACATTTAAAGGCTTAACTAGGTTAATTAGTTCAATTAAGCAAGTTGGGGTAATTAGGCAAGGCAAGTCATTATATAATAGTGGGCTGTTCTGTAGACAATTGAAAAAATATGGCTTAAGAGGGCTAATAACACTGATCTTAAAAGGGTTTATAATTTTAAAAATTAAAAACAGTTTTTTTCTAGCTGAAATAAAACAAATAAGGCTTTTCCAGAAAAAAAAACATACTATATGATAGACAGTGAAAAAAAAAAATCCTTGCTCTGTTAATCATAATTTGAGAAATATTTGAAAAAGGGGGAAAAAAATCACAGGAGGGATGATTTTGACAAACTATATAGAGAGAGGGGGATTACTGATTTGCATTTTCTCTTTATAGTTTGCTTTCTATACCATCTGTGGACATAGTTCAAAGGGTGAATGCAGGGGTTTGTGGCGTTTAATTAAACAGCCTCATATATATTTGGGAAGCAGCAGCAGCAGCAAATACCAATTAACTTATCCCTTGCAGCAAAGCACAAATCACATCATACACACTACACCTCACAGTCCAGCCATTCCACATAGATCCTCCTTACTCAAATTAATTAAAAGCTCCTCAAACTGAATGCACAACCATATAAACGATACAATTTCTATTTTTTATGTTATGATGTATATATCATATGCAAGTTCAATAAATATGCTTTCTATTGATGTATTTGTTAGAATAGGACAATATTTGGTTGAGCATTAATTTAAAAAAAAATTATAATTTTTAAAATGGGGCGCCACGGTGGCGTAGTGAGTAGCACGTTTGCCTCACAGCAAGAAGGTCACTGGTTCGAGCCTTGGCTGGGTCAGTTGGCATTTCTGTGTGGAGTTTGCATGTTGTCCTCGTGGTTGCGTGGGTTTCCTCCGGGTGCTCCGGTTTCCCCCACAAGTCCAAAGATATGCAGTACAGGTGAATTGGGTAAGCTTAATTGTCCGTAGTGTATGTGTGTGAATGAGTGTGTGAATGTTCCCAGAGATGGGTTGTGGCTGGAAGGGCACTGTGGCGACCACAAATTAATGAAGGGACTAAGCTGACAAGAAAATGAATGAATGAATTTTTTTAAATGGTTAAAATTAAGTTCTTAGCATTGCATATTACTAATCAAAATTACATTTTGATATATTTACAGTAGGAAACTTACAAAATTTCCTCATGGAACAATCTTTAATAAGTTAATTTAATAAGTATTAATGTATTTATGACTATTGAAACAAATATACTCACAAGGTCCAGGGTCACACATTCACACACATACATATGTACTGTATATATTCACTCTAGCATTGAAAAGTTGTGGGTAAGATCTTTGTTTTTAGATGGAGTTAACTTGTTAACAAAGGTTCGGTAGCAGAACTACACCTTACTTTGTCTGTTTAACCAATCACCTACTCCCTAAAAACTTATTTAAGGCAGACCAGCCCTCTAGCACTGTTCTTCTCATTCTCTCGTACCCACCCTCCCTCCATTTCCTCGCCTCCCATTAACAATCCTATAACCCTCCCTTCCGTATTAGGTTGAGTCACCCTCTAAAATAGAGACGGTGTCCCCACTCTGAGTAGCTCTGGACATCATCGTAGGAAGCCCAATCAACCTACCAACCTGTTCACTGTTTATCATCTTACTTCCCTTTCCCTTTATCCCACTGTTCCTCGACCATCCCTTTCATCCCTACAATAAAGTCTAGCTCAAAGTGTGGCGTGGTCCATGCTGGTTAATGTTACATTAAAAGATTTCTTTTTAACTAATTCCTGTTCTGTTTGAATACTTCTCTATCAAAGAAACCTGAAAATATGTAACACAACTGTTTTCAACACTATAAATTATAATACAGGTTTCTTGAGCCTGAAGGATCACAGGACGATGAAAACTAGTGTATGCAGAAAAGTCAGCTTTGAATAACATAAATGAATGTATATCTTTTACCCTTTTTAAAACAATAGTATACACAGAATTCAAACTGATAATAGTTTTGTTGTTGGTGTTAGAGCAGTTTCTGAAAACCCTCCCATCCTAGAAAAATCCATCAACGATAAAAAGGACTCTTTGCTAATGCAGAGGGAATGAAACACTAATATGACATCAGTGCAAAAATGTACAAGGTAATCACTGACAGTAGCCCTAATGGGAAACCACAAGAGTTTGCTTCTAAGAAAAGCTAAAAATACACAGCCATAGGCCATTAAAATCTGTTCAAGGACACATAATAAGTGTCAAGGAGACAAGGTGAAGAGTTTAGAAAATCAATTCTTTATTAACGGCAGGTTTTATGTAGTGCATTAAGCTGAACATATTTGGCACGTTGAACACAGTGCACTTAGAGATGACTGTGCATGCTTTTAATATGCTCTCTCCATTTCTGGATAGGAGGACTTCCGCGAGCCACAAGTTTTTTCAGCAGAGGACTGGGCTCCAAATGAGGCACATCAGGATGGGCATGGTGGTAATACTCCAATCTCTCCAGCACTCTTTCCAGGCCCACCATGCTGGCGTAGAACATGGGTCCACCTCTGTGCCTTGGAAAGCCATAACCGAACAGGTAGATGACATCGATATCTTCAGGTTGGCCTGCAATTTTATCCTCCAGAATTCTGAAGCCTTCGTTGGCCAGGGCGAAAAGGCTTCGCTCGATGATCTCCTGATCCGTGATTTTGCGTGGTTGAATCCCATACCTGCTCCTGTAGGTCTCTAGAAGGTTCTGGATTAGTGGGTCAGGCTTGGCGTTTGTATCGCCTGGTTTGTCATACATGTACCATCCACGACCAGTCTTCTGGCCAAATCGGCCTTTCTCACAGACCATGTCTGGAATGGGGCAGTACCTTCGCCCTTGGCGTCTACGTGGTGGATTATTTGGATCAACATCAGGCCCGGTCAAGCCCGATTCTTTCCGGACTCTCCAACCAACATCAAGGCCTGCAAGATCAGACATTCTGAAGACTCCCATGGCGAAACCAAAGTCCTCCAGAGCCTTGTCGATTTGTTCAGGCGTAGCTCCTTCTTCCAGCAGGAAGGTGGATTGCTCTAGGTAAGGCTTCAGCATGCGGTTTCCAACAAAACCAGGGCAGTTTCCAACCGCCACACTCACCTTCCCCATCCTCTTCCCAAGGCTCATCGCTGTAGCAATGGCTTCATTTGAGGAACGAGGCCCACAGACGACTTCCAGGAGCTTCATGACGTGAGCGGGTGAAAAGAAGTGCATCCCAGCCACGAGCTGAGGTCTGTCCGTCACACCGGCCAGCGCATCTACATCTAGACCAGAGGTGTTGCTGCAGAGCAGAGTGGCTGGTCTACACACCTTGGAGAGTTCTCTGAAAATCTTCTTCTTAAGTGCCATGTCTTCAAAGACTGCTTCAATGACGAGATCCACATCCTTCAGGTCCTGCAGACTGAGGGAGAACCTGAGGAGATTGAGGGAGGCATTCACTCCTCGTCTTTTAGCATCTCTCTCCAGCATGCCAATCACCATCTGCCTGCCCGCCTCCAAGAGTTTCTTGTCTGACTCCACAGCTATGACAGAAATTCCCACTCGTGCCAAAGACACAACTATGCCCCTTCCCATAGTGCCAAGACCTAGAAGGGTGACATATTAATGGTTAATACCAAGCAAAACAAAACCACCAATTTAAAATAGCATTAAAAACAGGCACATTGGCAGCTGGTGAAATAGTGCCAGATTTCAATGCATGATGGTTTTCAAACCGCCACTGTTGATGAGAGAACAGGTCTGCTTGTCTTAAATTTCAGGAAAACTTATGTTTTCAACATTAGTGCATTTAAAGTAACCAATAAGTGCATACTAAGCTGCTCAAGATAAGAATACTGAACAGAAATGTGACAATTAATATATTTTTTGTCAAGTTTTGTATTGTTGTACAAATGTAAGCATTGAAATCACTTTAAGTTAAATTCATTCATTCATTCATTTTCTTGTCGGCTTAGTCCCTTTATTAATCTGGGGTCGCCACAGCGGAATCAACCGCCAACTTATCCATCATATTTTTTACGCAGCGGATGCCCTTGCAGCCGCAACCCATCTCTGGGAAACATTCATACACGCACACACACACATTCACACTCATACACTACGGACAATTTAGCCTACCCAATTCACCTGTACCACATGTCTTTGGACTTGAGGGGGAAACCGGAGCACGCGGAGGAAACCCACGCAACCACGGGGAGAACATGCAAACCCCACACAGAAATGCCAACTGACCCAGCCGGGGCTCGAACCAGCGACCTTCTTGCTGTGAGGCAAACGTGCTACTCACTACGCCACCGTGGCACCCTTTAAGTTAAATTAATTCAAATAATTTTGAAATGTGAAAAAAACAATAATACTAATAATCGTAATAATAATTCTGTTCCAGAGAAGAAAGTCTTTTTGAATGACATGAATGATTTATGAAATGATGACATATTATTTTTTTAAGTTTATTGTCTACAAATACAACAAAAGTCAGTGAAATACAACTAAAAATGTAATTATTATTATAGGTTTTAACTAATAAAGTAAGACCTACTGCACTCTAAGGTTGAAAATATAATAAGAGTAAATACAAATTATTAAAAATGAATATTAATAAACAAATTTTGTTTACTAATAATAATGTTTTTGTGAACTTTTCTAAATCTTTTTTGTTATTGTTGTCAATTTTCTTAGTATTTTTATATTAGTTTTTGCTTAATCTTTAGCTTTCATTTATTTTCAGTAAAGTTTTATTTTTATTTTTCATTTTTATATAATTTTAGTGCTTCAAATTCAGTTAGTTATCAAGAAATATTTCACATTTTTATTTCATTTAGATTTTTCATCTAACATTCATTATTTATCTTATTTTAACTGAAACTTTAATATCAAATGTTTTTAGGAGTTTTGACAATAATACCCCTTCTATAATCCTCAGGGCTTGTTTATCCCCATACAGACTTCCTCATTTGTTACCTATGACGGCCGCACTCCGGATCTCTCTGGGTTTGCTATTGTGCCACTGAGCTCCGCTGGGTAAAGTCCACTTCTCAGCTGTCCTCTGAGCAAAGAAGCTGTACTGAAGAGCCTGAGCCTGGCCAGAGTTGAAGAGAGTGGCCATCAGTTCACCTTCCCTCTTTATCCCCTCATTGTATGGTAGTGTAGCTGCCCGCACTGCCTGAACACAAGCCAAAGGTGCCATCACTCCTCGAGCCTTCTTTTGGACCTGCATGGTGGCCACTTCGAATACGGCATCCAGATCTGGAGGACACGGTGTGATCAGCATGCTCAGTCTTCGAGGAGACAGCGGTTTGCCTATAAAAGATATTAAAGAAAAATATAAAAGATTTAAAGTACCCCTTTAAACTAAACTAAGGTTATCAATAAGTTATTATTCTCCAAAAAGAGTGAAAAACTCTGCATTTAGAAGATTCAAGTATTCAAAATGTACAGTTTCTTCCAATAATAATAAACAATTTTCATGATATCACAGCACTCTTCTGACTCTCATCAGGCCTTCTGACCAATCAAATGCTTCTACTGAATTCAGTCACTTATTCTGCATACTAAGAGTTCACAAAAAAGTATTGGAGCCACTTAAATTTTCTACAGTTGACTGATATTAAATATTATTTAAAAAAATTTAATATTTTGACAAATGTCATGTCTAATTATTCAAATGAAACGTTAGCACTAATTTGCACACATTTCTAGCCCAAAATCTGAACATCTGAAGTCAAGTTCAAAATTATTGTTTAATTTAATATACAGAATGCTGCATTTTTAAGAGCAGAAACGTTTAAACAAACTCAGCATTATCTTTATGCTGGCTATCAAGTCTCAAGTCTGTGATATAAACAATTCTAATAGCTATTTTTTTTTAAAGGGGGGTGGGCTATCAGTTTATGTCCTGCCCATCATCCTGTTTCAACTGAAACTGTCACCTCGAACTAAGCTGCATATTTCAAGGCACTTCCTTAACTGTGAGAGTACTGAACCTGGTGTTATTTTATTATTTATATGGCTGTGCTTTCAGCCTTTCACCCTGGAGTACTTTTTAAAAATTTTAACAGACTTGTGTGTGTTAAGCGTCAGTTAAGACAACGTTAGCATCTGTCAGCTTTAATTGTGGAGAAAACTGGATAATTTTGAGCTTTTGTCAGTTAATTTCATCTTCCGGGTTTAAAATAATTTTTGGGGCGGGATCAAAATCGGTGACGTAGAACGAATCTGCTATTGGAGTGATGACGCATCGGTTTCCCATTATTATTCATAGCGGAGTTTCCTATGAGTCTTAATTTTCCATGAGAGCACGTGCTTTCAGGCAAGGCAGACCTGCCAAGCTGTGACCTAATGACTGGGTGAGACAGCGTCTGTACACGGAACAGGTCGAATGTGTTTGTTTCCATGATCCACAAGGTTTGTTGCATGTTTTTTTCCCCTGCAATTCTATCAGGGCAGATACTATTGGTTTGCAGCAAGCATTTTTGCCAAGAGAGCTGTACGAGAATTGGAGATGGGCGGACTTTGTCTTTTATCAGTTGAGTTCATTACCATTCAGACACATCGCCTATATCCGTGCTGCTGTGTTCGTCTATGTTTATCCAGAGGTTCGGGAGGAGAGAAGTCCTCTTCATTTATAGTGTTCATATAAACATGATTATCTTTGTGATGATATTACAAATTGTGGTTATGTATATATGAAATGACGAATAACAAATGTAGCAGGGCATTACATTACTTACAGTTTATTTCTTAGCATTTTAACTTTGTAAACTATAATATGGGTCTCCTCACGTTTGTGTCTCATTTTGTGAGCCAACTGACAACAGTTGTTCGAACTGACAACAGTTGAACCGAAAGAGGAGGGTTTCATGGTCCTTCAAGGATCTATGTGGAATGATGCGATTTGTGCTTTGCTGCAAAGAACACTTTAATTACATAAATTGCTAATTGACATTTATTTTATTGTATTTATTTTTTATTGTGAGTGATGGATTCTAGTTTGAAAACCGCTGATGTATAACACGAAAATGCCAATGAGCCTTCAGTGTCTACATCTCAGCTATACACCCATTCACACTTCTTCATTCCTGGCCACGCACATACACATACACACACACACACACACACACACACACACACACACACACACACACACCAAATCAACACACACACACAACAGCTCATCAAAACTGAATTTCTAGTGGTTCTAGCATTTGACTTCCTGCCTCAGTAAAAGGATTACGCAGGGCGGTACTTGATTCAATATAGCGTCTAACTGCATTAGATTCATCTTTCTCTCTGGAATCTGGGTCACTCTGATGAGCTTTAAAGGGCCAGCAGAACCACAAACCAACATTTGTGTTCACTTTCACCACTGTTAATGCAGGACACTGCAAGTGAATGAACTAAAAAAGACTAATAGTTATCATCATTCTTCTACAGTTGACTGACCATATTAATCATAGCAAATAATATAAATATTTTACAAATGTCATGTCCAAGTATTCAAACGAAGCATTGTTAAATTAAATATGCACTAATTTGCACACATTTATAGCCTAAAATCTGAACACTTGATGAAATTAGGTTCAAAAACTCTTGCTTAATTTGTCTGAAAAAATTTTATGTCCACATAGAGCAGATTTTATAAATATTTTTCTATCATTAAATAATGAAAATACTGCGATAAGCCAGAAAAAATATGTATTTTTCTGGAGATTAAATTTATATAATTAAGAATTGTATGCATGAACAAACCCCTTTGTAAAACAAATCTAATAAAATCTGTATATAGATCTGGATAAGACTGTTGTGTATGTAAACGCTGCTGAAGGTTGTATTGTTTTCTCCATTTAAAATTAGAATAATCCCATTTTCAAGTTCAAATTGATCTTAAATATATGAATTAATTGAGATGAAAATGACATAAAGGACATTACATTAAGCTCATAATCACAAAATTGAAAAACAAAAGAGTTCTGGCATGCAGTGTCTTGCATTAAAGAACATAATTTATTTATTTCCTAAATATAGCAGCACCAAATATCAGTTTTTTTCTGTTTTGCGATAATCCACAAGTGATGAAGGATGTATTTTGATTGTTCAGTGATCATGAGTAACAGGTGAATAAAAATATACTGAGTGACGTCTAGTGTTCTGATATCTAGTGTGCTGTGCTGTTCTGGATGATATAGATGTATGTGTGGTTAATCTGTGATGCTGTGGGCTGGATGTGAATCACTAATGCTGTGATTTATTTAAGTACGGCTGGGTCAGATCCTGATAGGTGCATGTGGCAGATGTTTCAGCAACTGCAAAACAAGATAAATCTCTGTAGCGATGAGAGACGAGAGAGAGCGAGAGAGATGCTGCAAAATGTGCTGAGGGAGAATCAGCGTGGTTATGTTATACATGATTATCTGTTAAAAATTGCATTAAAGTAAAAAAAATATATATATGAAATAGTTCTTTTGATATAAAAGCTGAACCAAACAGACATGGCTTAATGACACCAGTTGATTTAATTAAATAACAAAAAGGTTATGTTAATAAATCTTTAATCATGTTACTGATTTAAAAACAATGATGCAACATAAACTATACTAATATATAAGTATACTACTAGTATTCTTATATTGCTACTGTGCAAAATTGTTGGGTTGGTAGTGCTGCTGCTAGTTTGTATTACTTTCTTTAAATTTATTTTTTATTAATTGATGTTTTAATTAATTTCATTATCAATCATTTTCTAATATGTAGATTTGGGTTCGGAGGAAGTGGTTAGCAATGTCGCCTCGCAGCAAGAAGGTCGCTGGTTCGAGTCCCAGCTGGACCAGTTGGCATTTCTGTGTGGAATTTCAAGAGTTCACACTTAGATATACTTAGCGTTTATAGCAGACTAACTATTCCGGCATATGTTTTACGCAGCACATGCCCTTTCAGCCACAACCCAGTACTGGAAAACACCCATTCACATTCACACAAACACTCATATTTTGTTTGCCCAATTCACCTACACCCCATGTCTGTAAAGTGGTGTTATGAAGCGGACAGGAGACAGAGGTAACGTAACGTTAGTGTATT
>CAIGQQ010032765.1:15404486-15423904 GCA_903798035.1 Danio albolineatus
ATATATATATATGCACTCACTGCACTCACGTTAAACCTCTTTGGAATAACATTATTTTATATTTATCGTCCTTATTTAAATATGATTTAAATGTGTCTATAAAATATATATTTCTGTAGTAATGATCATGCTCTTGATCTTCATTTTTTTGTTTTACACTGTACATTTTTTATACACAAAAATAAGTTCCTAAAGGCAATTCCTAGATTTAATACTTTTCTTGCTGAAATTTCATTCAATGTTGAATCTCTTAAGCTTATTAATAATAATAATAAGAAGAAGAATAAGTTCCTTAAAGCTTATCATAATCTTTTCTTAATTTTTTGTTATTGCATTTCTCTTCAATGCAGAGCTGTTATTATTCTTGTAGTCGATAAAAAAATATGATACTGCACTGTATGACATTAGAAACAGACAAGCTCAAAAACGAAGCATTGTGTAAATATAAATTACTGTTTAACTGCAACTATTAATCAGTTAACTGTTTAATTACTGTTTTTATTTTATGTATTTTATTCTTTTCTTTTTTTTTACCCCTGGCATCTATGTTATTACTGTATGTTTATGACTGCTCTACTGTTATCTCTCATATTTAATTTTCAGATGTTTGTAGTTTGTACATGAATTTAAAAAACATAACGCTGAATGGACATAAAAATCACGAGACATTATTTCATGCGTTTTTTAAAGTTTCGTTTTATAACTATAATAGTATTTCTTGCAGAATACTTGATTTTGCTTTAGATCATGCGATATTATTACATGTATATCACATTATTACACTATGGATTCATTTTAATTTTAAAATGGCTAATGTTAATAACCTTTTATTTCGTAAACTACTAGGAAATCAACTACTAGTTGGCTTTGCTTATGAATATTAAACACGTATTCAGTCACGCTGAAGATAGTAACCAATCAGCGGCAGCACAGTCTAATTAATATTCAGCGCCGCCTTCGTTTATGTAGGATTCGTACTGCTGCTCCCGGAAGTTCTCCGCAGTGAATTGGACATGCAGCATCTGCGCCCTCTAGATCTTCCGTCATGCGCTCGCTTTTTGGACTGGTCGCTGTAATAGTGACGGCTACTTTTTACCTTTATGTACTGTCCGTCTTTCTCCCTCCTGGACCTCAGCTGCCTAAACAGAACCATGAAGGAGAGACGACAGACGCTAAAGATGGAGACAAACCAAGTGAAATGGAGACCGCCTCCTCCAGGTGTGCTTCTCTAATACAGGCTCTTTCGCTATTTGGAGCTCTCACAGCTGGACTTGTCTTGTGATATAACAGTTTTATGCTAAATATTTTGAGAATCTGTTGCAGGCGAAAGTGAAAAACAGGACTGATAAGCGTTTACGTAATGGATCCTCTCTATCTTGTCCTTCTCTCCAGCTGTCATTTGTCCTTTGGTAGTGAAATTAGATCTGTTTTTGTGCTGCCATGTTTATACTACAGTATTATTCCTATACTACAAGTTTATTCCTGAATATTCACTTGTTCAGCATTTTCATTTATTTAAATTTTATTTTAGTACATTGATGCTTATGATAGCTTTTACCTTTTTCTTGTTTATTTTTGTTTAACCCTTGTGCATCCAAACATTTTTGCTTTTGCTAATGCCAACAGCATACACTTATTACCCAAGAAGTTATACAGTATGTAATTTTTATATCACTCTCGTTTCCAAGTCTAATTCATAGTAGGTTACAGTAAAATAGTTACAGCCAGAACATTAGAATAGTCCAAAAATATTCATCAAACAGGAATGAATGACAACACATGCAGTCTAGTTTTGGGCTAGACGTCTGTTAGATTTTCACTGAGAGCCCATATTTAGTTTTGTTTTAGCCAAGCCATCTATATTTAGACATCTGTTAAAAAAAAAAAAGCTTGGTGGGCTGTCCCTTAAATGTTTCTACCTCTACCTTTTAAATGTTTTTACCAATTTTACCGGTGCTTTCATTTTCATAAATGTACATGTATAGATGGAACTCGCCTATATGCTATATAACTGCAGGTTAACTATGTTATATATAATAACTTTTAACTGTTAAAACCTATTAGTTACTAGTTAATTACAGTTACAAGTAAGGCTAGACATAATCTGCGGACATTTTTGCTATTCTACGCAGAATATTGTAAAAATAAAAAATAAAAATCTGTGGATTTATCACCCAAATGATTTTTACGTTTTGACTAAAAACGTAATATGTTGAATAAAAAATCATACATTTTTAACTAATTTAATGTTTACAATGCAAATCCTATTAGATCCAAAGCAAGTCTCTCATATATCTATCATATATCTACTAAAAGGCAGAAACTATTACTTTACAAACTGTATTGTAAGTAAATCATATGAATATTTTCATATTAGTCAGTGATATTACTGAAATTAATAAAAAACTGAATATGAATTTACACATATTTACACACAACTAAATAAATACTCAATAATGGGCTGACAATCTGGATTTCAGCGCTTGCAGATTCTGTGTGGGCCTAGTTATTAGTAACTAATAAAGTTATGGGAACTAATAAGCTTAACTTTTCCAAATTTGATTGTAATGCAATAATGTGCACCTTTTGTAAAGCTGCTTTCAAACAATAATTATTGTGAAAAGCACTATACAAATAAACTTTAATTGAGATTGAGTAAATGTAATGTAAATTTATATAGCGCATTTATCCGATATGGCCATACACCCAAATTACTTTACAATCATGAGGAGGATCAATAGCCAGTTTGACCAATAGCAAGTTTCTTTTTTACCTCTGATTTTATGGTTTAATATCAAGGAGGGTAACCAATGAACTGTTGATTTAAAACGTTGCAAAAGAGCGTCTGACTACTGTGTCCTTGAACCTTTTGTAAAGATGCTGTCCATGCTTGTTTACCAATGTCCACTCTGTCATGTGCCTTTATTTTGTTCCAGGTTGAAGTTTCCATCAGACCTGGATGAGCTGAAAGAGATGGCAGAGCTGCTGCAGTTTTATAAGACAGAGCACACGGGATATGTGCTGCTACTCTTCTGCAGTGCCTACCTCTACAAGCAGGCTTTTGCCATTCCTGGTTCCTCTTTTTTAGTAAGAGCACAGCTTGCACACAGATTCCCACTTGAATGTAATAACTGCTGTTGTGAGGCATTTAATTCATTTTCTCTTGAAATTTAGTTCCTTATTCTTTTGTGGTATGTATATGCAACATATATGCGTTTTGCAAAGACTATAGAAATGTATCACTATGGAACAAATTTGGTGATGATTGATTTATTTTTGTTATGATCAAATTAACCTGCATTGGTTTCCATGATGAAAAAGCAACATTTTGAAAAATAGCAAAGAATCAATTTTCAGTTTTCAAGGTAATTTGAAATTGAAGTCTCATTTTCCGAAATATCGAAGGAGAATTGGACCAATCTGATTACAAATTTTAAGTTCCTGAAGTGGGGTGGCACGGTGGCTCAGTGGTTAGCACTGTCGCCTCACAACAAGAAGGTTCAAGTCCCAGCTGGGTCAGTTGGTATTTCTGTGTGTTGGCATTTCATTCTCTGGGTGCATTAATTTCCCCCCACAGTCCAAAGGTATTCGCTATAGGTGAACTGTATGAACTAAATTTGCTGTAGTGTATGAGTGTGTGTGAATGTGAGAGCATCCGCTGTGTAAGACATACTGTATGCTGGCATATTTAGCGGTTCATTCCACTGTGGCAACCCCTGATAAAATATGGGACTAAGCAGAAGGAAAATGAATGAATGAGTTCCTGAAGTGTTTCCTAGTGTTCTTTGTTTGTGTCATACGAGGCTGATACAATATTCACTCAAATCCAGTCTGTGGGAAACCATAGAAGTTTATGATTGTACATAAGACTAATTTTATTATTATTTTTTGTCTCTTATAAGCTACAATTGAGAATTTTTCATATTGTTGATTTTGGGTGAATTAAATGAAAACCATCAGGGGTTAATTTTTGCTGTAGTCCAGATGGAATAAAGTCTCCAAAGAGCACTTTAGAGTGAGAACAATCACGGCTGCCATATTGAAGGATCAATCCAAACTGAAGTACACAAAACTGGCCACTTCTAAAGGACCCTTCAAAATGAAGGACTTTTTGCTCCTATCATTCTTCGCACATTTCATTTGTGACACAAACTGATAAACTGATTAACGAAGTCCTCAACCCTGTTCCTGTAGATCAGGGGTGCTCAATCCTGGTCCTGGAGATCTACCTTCCTGCAGATTTCAGTTGCAACCCATATCAAACACACCTGCCTGTAATTATCAAGCGCTGTTCAGGTCCTATTTAACTGGTTCAGGTGTGTTTGATCAGGGTTGGAACTGAACTCTGTAGGAAGGTAGATCTCCAGGACCAGGATTGAGCACACCTGCAGTAGATCTACCATCGTGCAGAGTTCAGCTCCAAACTTGAACAAATCATGTCAGATAAATTGTAGTGAATGCACTTGATTGTCACCACAAAGCCTTAATCACAATCGGGAAACTTTCTTTAACCTCAGAGTTTTCGACGTTTCAGTGAGAAACATGGTGAAATCACTGATTTATACTTGTGTATTTATTCCATGGTCTGTTGAAATTCTTGATTCTGATTGGCTGGAGGGTGTGCATTATTTTCATTGAAACAAAAAAGTAGTTCCAGTCAGTTTTGATCATAGTTTGAAATAAATGCGCTTCCTCCAAACATTAGTAGTAACCATGGCAACTGCTATGAGTGACTGTTCACTGTAGTGGAATGCAAGTGTCAGCTTCATATCGGGGTGGTTCTTCCCCTCGACATTGTGCATTTAAAATCCTTTAAAGCATAAGCAGTTGATTATATGTGTAAATATAAATCTATAATATCTCATTGTATATAGATCCTTAGGTGGAATTCTGGATTTAAAGTCAATTCTGGGGAGTTGTCAGTTAGTAGAAACATCCCAGGAGGAGTTGAACACAGCAACTGAGCCAACTAATTACGATATGAAGGAGCACTTGACAATTACAGACATGTGTGATCAGGGTTTGGAACTGTGCTCAGAAAGAAGGTATATCTCCAGGAACAGAATTGAGGACTCTTAGATTGTGGCATAGGGATGAGCCTTTCAGAACTGAACATAGCCTTGACCATCAACACAAACACAATACTCTTAATATTGTACAACATCTACCTTTTGTATACTAGATCTTGACTCATACCTCAGGTTTATGACTCTCTTTCCAGAACATCTTGGCCGGGGCCTTGTTTGGGACATGGTTTGGTCTTCTTCTGGCTTGTGTCCTTACCACAGTAGGTGCCACTCTCTGTTTCCTTCTGTCCCAGGCATTTGGCAAACATCACATTGTGAAACTCTTCCCTGATAAGGTCGCCATGCTGCAGAAAAAGGTACGTCCAGTTGTTGTGGTCTCCTAAGAAGTCAGAAAGCTTGACATGAGTTAATCGTTGCTTGGTGTGATTATTCAACTTTACTCATGTTTACTTTTCTCCAGGTCGAGGACAACAGAAGTAGCCTTTTCTTCTTCCTGCTGTTCCTGAGATTTTTTCCCATGAGTCCAAACTGGTTCTTAAACATGACCTCACCAATACTGAATATTCCCCTCACTCTTTTCTTCATGGCTGTCTTTATTGGTAAACACAATCGAATGACAACGGAGAACATTTCTTTTTGATGTCTGCATTTGGTTGACATCTGTATTTCCCTTTCAGGCCTGATGCCGTATAACTTCATCTGCGTCCAGACGGGATCAATGCTGTCTCAGATTTCCTCTCTGGATGACTTGTTTTCTTGGAGTGTGGTGTTTAAGCTGCTTCTCACTGCTTGTGTTGCACTGCTGCCTGGAGCTCTGATCCGTAAGTACAGCACTCGGCATCTCCATCTTGACGGCCTCGAAACTAATGGACTCCGTCAAGATAAGAAGAACCGATAAGAGACAGTGTGGTGCCAATGACTCGATTCCCCTTGGCCACTGTTGGGGGCTACTATTTGTATTAAATGTGGCTTTTAAGAGCTCTGTTTTTGGGTGGCCTAACATTTTTAAAAAGGAAAATGTATTTTTCTTATTCTGTGTTTGCATTGTAATGCGTAAAGGTGACAGAAGTGTATTTTTGCTGCCTTTTTTTGGGGGGGGGGGATATATCGGGTCTTTCTGTAATGTTAGTCCTGAATTCTGAATGCTGCCTTCATGTACTGTACAAAGAGTGAACAATTCTTAGAGAAACATATTCTTCAGATTTCACTTTCGATACATTCTGTTAAGTACTATTTACACAATGCACATCAGTTACATATCTGTTTTATTTTTGGTTTAATTTTGTGGTATTTAATATTATTCTTCTGTATTTATAGACTGTAATTACATGGATATTGTGGATTTTATTTGTTGGTTACTCTTGTGGAAGTTTCACATTTGCCTTAAGGGACCTACCTCACTGATTGGGAAAATATTTAACCATGTTGGAGCACTTGAAAATATTGAAAAGGAATCCATTTGTAAATATCAGATATAGGTTTTGTGTCTTTGTAGGGAGGCAAGTATCTAATGCAGGGGTGTCCAAACTCAGTCCTGGAGGGCCAGTGTCCTGCAAATTTTAGCTCATCCTTGCAGGTGTGTTGAAGCACGTTGGTTTCTAGAAAGCCTAGTAAGAGCTTGATTAGATAGCCCAGGTGTGTCTGATTGGGGTTGGAACTAAACTGGCCTGGACACTGGCCCTCCAGGACTGAGTGTGGACACCCCTGATCTAATGCGTGTGAAGTTATGCCCAAACACTGAAAGCCTACCCAACTTGTGTTTAAATGGTGAATTAAAGCAAATGCTTTTTTACTTTCCTGTGCAATTCGCAATGCAAACAGAATGCAGTATTTTTATCATTTATGTCCACAACACGAGGTGTGATCACAGGTATTTTCACAGGTAAATTGCATAAAAGTCAATGCAAGCATGAGAAAAGTGATGGATTAACATCCTACAGTGCAAACAACATGGAATTCAAGAGTTCACACTTAGCTGATGATTGATTATTAAGCTTGTTTGGCATTCTGGGAGAGAGCCCTGAGCTCATTAGATCCTCGAGCCCAGGGCTCCCTCCCGTTTGCAAGGCGAGAGGGGAGTTTGAACTCAGGTAGATCTTGAGAACTCCCCTGCGGGTAGCTAATGAACGGATAGTGATTGCTATGAAAAGATAACTACTTGCTAGGAGCATGTTTATGGTGCTGATTTGGATTAGTCAATTAACTTAAGTTGCATGTTATTGGACGGTGGGAGGAAGCCGGGGAACCCGGGGAAACCCACATGAGCGCCGGGAGAACGTGTAAACTCCAGACAGAAACATCAGCTGGCTTGGTAAGGACTAGAACCAGTGACGATCTTGCTGTGAGGCAACAGTGCTAACCACTGGGCCACCGTGCCACCCTTCTAGGAAAGGAGGAGGAGTAGGGGTGAAAGGGGGGATTCTTTAAAACAAAGATGGCTGTGATATGGAACTTAGGGTTTATATATATATATATAGTGGCTTTGGAGTCATCTGATTGGTGAATCATAAATTGAATAATGCGGGACCAGCTGCAAGCAATCATCTGCACGTGATCCTCTCGAAATTAGTTTATAAATAAACAACTTAAATGAGGACAAACAGCAAAACTGCATAAAAAAAAATATTTGTGTGGACAGAGCCTAAGTAGGATCTCAAGGAGCACTTGGTAATTTAAGACAGATGTGTTTGATCAATGCAGATGAACTCTGCAGGAAGGTAGATCTCCAGGAACAGGATTGGGCACCCCAGCTCTAAACAGTCTCAGTCATTGTGTATAACATCTTTGCTTCCTGGACACTTTTAATGTCTCCACACTATATGTTTCTGCATGTATAAAGAGTGCAAGTCTTGAGGGTAGTTGTTCTGATTTTTCTGCGATTAAAAAAAAAAAAAATTGTTTAGTTTTTCTTTGGATGAGTTGATTGGACAAGAATCACATGGCTGATTATTCTACTTCGGGTGCTTTCACACGAACACTTTTGGTCCACACCCAGGTTCTTTGACATCAGAGTTTGGTACGTTTAGCTAGTGTGAACAATGTCTTCTGAACTCGGGTGCGCACCCACGAACCGTAACCGAGTTCGCCTGAAAGAGGTGGTCTGGGGTACGGTTCGTGCAAACTCTGGTCTGGTTCACACCTGATGTGAATGCAATCGTACCAAATAATGGAAGTGAACTGCCAAATGTACAACAAACTTGTGTATGTCTGTGTATCACCTAATGTTACCTTGCCAATGAACGGGACCGAATCAGTGCAAACACAGTGATAACGTCTGCTTGTCTCCTCCAAAAACAACTTTAGCATTGCGTTATGTTCTGAAAGTTGTACTTTTTTTGTGGCAGATAGTCGCAGGTCGCTCTCTTTATGTTATTAAAAGATTCAGTAAAAGCAGAATGGTTCAGAATGACAAAAGACAGCGTAAACACAAACCAGCTGAGAAGGTGGCGAACTTGGGATCGGACCAGGCAAATGAACCAAGTGTGAAAGCACCCTTAATCACCAAGTAAAAATAAAGTAGTGACTGCTAGTCTAAAGAAAATAGAGGTGTAAATTACTTCGTAAAATACAATATCTGAGAAAAAAACGGGCGCCACGGTGGCCTAGTGGGTAGCACGTTCGCCTCACAGCAAGAAGGTCGCTGGTTCGATCCCCGGCTGGGCAAGTTGGCATTTCTGTGTGGAGTTTGCATGTTCTCCCCGTGGTTGCGTGGGTTTCCTCCGGGTGCTCCGGTTTCCCCCACAGTCCAAAGACATGCAGTACAGGTGAATTGGGTAAATTTTTCATAGTGTATGTGTGTGAATGAGAATGTGTGGATGTGTTTCCCAGAGATGGGTTGTGGCTGGAAGGGCATCTGCTGCGTAAAACAAATGCCGGATAAGTTGGCGGTTCATTCCGCTGTGGCGACCCCGGATTAATAAAGGGACTAACCCGAAAAGAAAATGAATGAATGAATGAGAAAAAAAAACACTCAATTACAATTGTTTGATACTATACACCATTGAAGCTTAACTCAAATCAGTGGCGCTCCAAGAGAAGGAGCAAGAAAAGAGCTCTGGACAAGCTTTTAATAAAGAAGTTTTATTGCTCAAATCCATGTTGATCAGCAGTACAGTTCACCTACATTTCAAAACAACATGGTTAGCAAAAAAAAAAAAAAAGATCAGCTCTCAGTCCCCTCCCCCAATTCGACTACCCGCTATCCAGCTGAGGGGACACGGCAGGCAGTGCAGCGAGCCCAGTCTCTGTTTCGCATCGCTCCAAACGAACCAATGCGAGAAGCTAGAGAGCTGCGTAGGAATGAATCTGCCGTTGAAAAGGCGCAAACAAGTTTTCACAGCCTAGGATTTGCGTTGATTTCTCATGCATCGCTCTGATTTCCTGCTCTCATCCCGTGTTAAACACACTGTGCATCTATAGGTGTGTCTGCGGTCTATTCTAGTATAAAAAAACATAGAACAGCACCTACTTTTAAGTTTCCACTCACCCTAAAAGCGTTAGGGCCCAAAGCAGACCACGATGAGATTTCATGCCAACACTACAAACAACAGCTACCCTAAACTGACCTGATTCGTTCGGCTTATATTAGCTATGACTTGTGGCCTAAAGATAATGCAAAGACCTCAGTTCTCTCTAGCGTTATGTTACAGGATATCATAATGGATAGCGAGACTTTAATTCCCAGACTACACAGACGATATAACAGTGTGATGTTAGTTAATGCATGTATCGACTAATGCTTCCGTAAGTTAAATACTGATGCGCACCTGACAAAGCTCTGTAATACAAACTCTTAAGAAAACCACTGTAGAACGTTAGGTGTCTATCAACAGCGTGGCGTGTTACAGTTACAATAACGGTTAAAAGTGATCTGAGTTATCAAACTGCTACACAACCTGAACTCCATCAACGAGCAAACACCTGAGATTAAGCAGAAAGTCTTTTATTCGAGGGGAAATAGCAGCCGCGTCTGGCTACACGGAGTCAAGAACCGTAAGGAACCAGCTTCTTGAGTGAACGTTTGTTAGAAACTGACTTGACCTACTGTAGAAGAAGCTGACAGAAACACCTTCTGCACCTGATATCTGTGCTACTCTTTGAGGATAAGTTCGTACGAGTTGCTTCAGTAGGTAAAAAAAAATAAAATTATACGATTTACACAGGTCTACAGTAACACACTCCTACCGAAAACAGTTAAATGGTAGAACTAGAAGTGGAACAGCTTGCAGTTCAGTCCGCGGACTATTCATGTGAATTACTGTATGAAAGCAAACCAGCATCGCGAGTACACACACACACACACCTGGACCTGACATATTCACTTGCAACCCATATCAAACACACCTGCCTGCAATTAGCAAGCGCTGTTCCTAATTAATTGGTTCAGGTGTGTTTGATCAGGGTTGGAGCAAGGTAGATCTCCAGGAACAGGGTTGAGCGCCCCTGGTTTATTGTCTTCCATCCCAATTTTGAGAGGTAACACGTATGAACAGTAACCGCCGACAGATCCACTGGAGTCAGAGCAGATCTGAGGCGACAAAAATACCTGCAATTGTGATTTTCGTGCGATTATGATGAACACTTTTACCAGACACAGTGAAATATTACATAAGAAATGCTTTTTTTGGTAATATATATCATCCCAGGTTTGTTTTGTGAAAGGCCTTGTTTAAAAAAAACAATCTCGATTACAAAATTTGGTCTGAGTGTCCTGTGATATTCCTGAATTTAGACTCATTTTTATAAAATGTAAAGAGAAAACTGCTTTACGATTCAGACGGCATAACTGCTCCTGGATCATATTCATAGTCTTTTTATAATAAAATTTCATCTCCTGGATCATTTTCATAGTCTTTTTATAATAAAATTTCACTGATCTAGACAACAGTACAAAGTATCCACATTCAAAACCCCTTTTGGGGAAGTAGTCCTCAATTTAAGGAATAATTCACTCAAAAATGAACATCTGCTTTTAATTTATTCACCCTCAGGCCAGCTAAGAGGACACTTTCTTCAGTAGAACTTTAAAGAATGTTTTGATTGTTTCCCCTTCATAAGACTTCAATGTACAGGATGTTCATTTAGTTTTACCTGTATGTTTTTCGACTCTCAAAATGTAGGTACCTATTAACTCCCATTTTATAAATGACCAAGGATTATAGATTCAGCTAAAAATGTTCTAGTGATGAAACATTCTTCCAAGTCATGAGGGTGAGAAAATTAGAGCAAATTGAAATATTTGGTTGAACTGTTCCTTTAAGGCCTGTTCACACCAAGAATTATAACAAAACTAAATTAAATTTAAATAACTAAATTTGCATTGTTTGTTAGAACTGTGCACTGCGTTTTTGTGAGCGGCTTCTTTAAAAAGTCAAGCTTAAAGTGTGATTGCTGTTTAAAAAAATAAATAAATACATCTGGGATTGTTTCCCAAACAATAATGTAACTTTTATCCTATGGAGCCAGATCAGTCTCAAAAACAATACATTTTAATATATTAATACAGTACATACGAAATAAAACTTCTACATGCAGAGCACAATTTACATTTACAAAATCCAATTTGGGCGCCACGGTGGCCGAGTGGTTAGCACGTTCGCCTCACAGCAAGAAGGTCGCTGGTTCGATCCCCGGCTGGGCCAGTTGGCATTTCTGTGTGGAGTTTGCATGTTCTCCCCGTGGTTGCGTGGGTTTCCTCCGGGTGCTCCGGTTTCCCCCACAGTCCAAAGACATGCGGTATAGGTGAATTGAGTAAGCTAATTTGTCCATAGTGTATGTGTGTGAATGAGAATGTATGGATGTGTTTCCCAGAGATGGGTTGCAGCTGGAAGGGCATTCGCTGCGTAAAACAAATGCTGGATAAGTTGGCGGTTCATTCCGCTGTGGCGACCCCGGATTAATAAAGGGACTAAGCCGAAAAGAAAATGAATGAATGAAAATCCAATTTGTAAATTCAAAACACAATTCATAAACAAAACACACAATTTGTGAAATCACAAGTAAAAACCATAAACATTTTCACCAAATGAATTGATTTGTGTGTTTTCGAATCGTGTTTAGAATCTACGAATCGGATTTGTGTATTTTTGATTTGTATTTTGAATTTACGATTGGATTTGTGTATTTACGAACTGTGTTTTGAACATGAAATTGTATTTTGTAAATGTGAATTGTTCTGCGGATGTATGAATTATATTTTGTAAATATATTATTTTTGAGACTGATCTGGCTCCATAATAAACTATCATGCCTCAACTGTTTCACATACAGTAATCTAACCATGTGAAAGTTTAAAACGAAACGAAAGTTGAACTATTGCTGTAAAAAACAAGGATGTTATCTTAGGACTGCTTTGTTATTTTTATCCTTCACTATTTAGCTTTATTATTAAGGTTCAATAACGTCACTACACACTAAACTAGAATAATTTTGTATATGGGTTGAATGAAATATATAGTGGCGTGCTTATTTTGCTCATGTTCATGATTTGTTATCACACTAAGATAAAACTATACTTCGACCCACAGGCAACTATGTAAGTATTTAACTTACATAGTTGCTGGAACTATGGTTATTGTATGGTAATTACAAACTCACAGAACTGACCATAGTTGGCTAGCAATGGTTTTGAGAAACACCCCAGAAAGTGATTTCAATGATACAGCTTCTCTGTGCAGTCAGCATTATAATGTCTTATTCTTTCACAATATTTTACATTACCCTTGGTATGAACAGGTCTTAGAGCTCAATCACACAGAATGCTTTTTTTCCCATTCCAATGTGCTACTTCTTCAATGGTTTTCAGTACATGCGAATGACCGTTACGTACGCATCTACTGTAGAAGTACTGCGCATGAGTGGACCGATCAGAAAACCTCAGCAAGGGGTAAGTGTTGCAAGTTTCTGTTTACAGGTGATCCAGATATCATCATGCTGTACACTGCGCTTTTTTAAAAACCATTCCTGAGCGCCGCATCTTGCATTTTTAGACGCAAAAATGCATTCTGTGTGAATAAGCCCTTAACATATTATACAAATGATGAGGTTAAAGAACCCAGCAACTTCACATAAAGTTTAAAAAGCTTTCAGATCCATTCCTCTTTGTTAGATGGACCTGACGACTAGATCCGTTCCTTAACGTTTTGGATTTTTTTTAATTATTATATAATCACCATTTAAAAGAAACTGTTTAAAACTTTCAGTTTACAAGGTATACAAAATGTGGGGTGGAACAAAGGGAAATTAGGATTGGACTGAGGTACCCTGACGCCTGAGGTAGATCACAATACTGACATGCGCACCGATCGCATTCTGATCAGTGTTGCGGCGATTCATTACTGTTCTTACTGTTAGTATACTACCAGTATTCATAGTCTACTTCCAAGAAAATAAACACTTCCCTTCAGAGAAACATGGCAGTGTTCCAAAAAAAAAAAAGAGAGTTGTTTGTCTTTTAATAGCTCTCGTCACAAAATAGGAAACAAAAAATAGATTCATAAATATTTCTTTCTCTTTATATATATATCTATATACAGACACGCATACACACAAATGGAAGCTGTGCGTATTGGCATAAACCTTATGTCTGGAAGATGAGGCTTAGCTCTCGTTGGGCGAGGGAGCTGTCTGTGATGTCATAGACCGGTGACGTTTAAGGCCACAAGCTTCCATGGTCAAAAAGAAGAAAAATAAAGCACAAAGGGACATCCTTGCCTGCACGTCCTGCTAAAAAGTTGATCAGTTTCCCCACAAAGGAATAAAACAATACCGTCTCGCTGACCAACCAGCTCACTGAACATGACAGAGTGGCGCGCTTTCTAAAAGGCTGCTTATTGTACATTCACAGCTGTCATGCCGTTTAGAAAGCTCCCTGACAAAGAGATTTAAAGCCAAACGCGGTCATGTGTGTACCACAGGTGCCTCCTCGTCCTACATCAACCTGACTCTTCAGTCACATTTTGAGTCGCCCGTCTTTTCAGCATAGATTAAGGCAGAGTTCTTGGTGCACATTCCATTTCGCTTCTGCCCGAGCCAGTAAAGGTGCGCTGTCTTTCAGACGCTGGTGCTTGCTTTGCTTTACATTGTTTTCATACCCCCTAAAACAAACAAGGGGGTGGTGATTTCTGAATTCAAAACTACTACATGCCAAGCCCGTCTCGCAATGACTACCGCCATGATAACATGGCCGGGGTAAAACTTCCCAACTGCAAAAAACACTGGTGTAAAAATAAAAAAAATGAAAAGGGAGTGTAAGAGCTGAATAGAAATAAGAACAAACGATAAAAGCTAAAAAAACGAGAGTAAGAAATATTTTAACAGCATCCAATGGCACGCACAGGCTTAAGTAACAAAATCTGCGGCGCTGGATGTATCCCGAAATGCAGACTAAGATATGAGGAAACGTTCTGTCATTTACATTTTCCAACGTTCATGTCCCGTCGTCAAAAGAGAATCGAAAATATGTGCACTACATGCTCGATGGCTTGTGCGAAACAAGAATCGAACTCCCGCTCTGTAAAACAGTATTTTGTTCTAGTGTATTGAATACTGCTGAGGATCATTGAAATCGCAATCTGAAAAGAACAAAACTCGGTTACCAGCTGCTAGTGCACACCCACTGTACCTACCCAAGAAAACAGCAACACAACTCAGTCAAAATTCAACAGTGTACATGTGTTAATGGAGCTTCTTATCTGTGTTAACCCTAGATTAAGCCTAAATTAAGGAGGTTATAAAGAAAATTGTTAAATGGGGCGAGCGTGATTTCCCCCCTGTCCCCCATTACCTGTTCTTCTCATACTCAGGGTGTTTTTTGAACAATTGTCTTCCTGGCGTTTCCTCTCCCCCGTCCCTCCCTCCCCAAGCTGGCAGTGCATTCTGAGCCCTTCGGCCTGTGGCTCCTTCATCTCCCCTAGAAAGAAGTTCTTTGGTTTTGATCCCACGGCTGCTGGTCTGCCTGGCCGGTCCCCTGCGCCCGGTCTGGTCTGGTCTGGTTCCAGTTGGGAGGGCTACATTCATTGGCAGGTGCCCGCTGGGGCTGCCCTGATGGTCACTTGGAGCGGGGTGTTGTGGGGGCGCCTTGCTGGTGCTTCTGCTCCTGTTGTTTCACCTGCTGGATGATCTCCCTGATTTTCCTCTGTGCAGTCTGCGGGACCAGATGAAACACACGTTTGTCGTGGTAAGTGTTGGGTTTTGTTTTGTATTCAACAGAAGTGTGTATGAAGACATTTTGATTTCATGTTTTGCCATTGACCAATAAGAGGTGATTGTATTTTCACACAATTGAACAGTGATTCTTCTTTTCCACAGAGTTTTTTTTTTTCATTCTTGAAGTTACGAACAAAACAGTGGATCAAACGGAGATTCATTTGCTGCACATCACTAAATAACTATAGTAACTTTAATGTTTAATCAACATTGAAATGCAGTAAATACAATTTTTATCTTTTGAAGCTGACGGTCCATAAATTTACGACTATCAAGCGTTTACCATAAAGTCAACTTTACGCCAGCCCATGGCTTTAGTCTAACAGAAACCTGGATAAAACCAGATGATTACATGCCCCTAAATGAGTCTTCACCTGAAGGATATCATTTTAGACATGAGCCGCGTCCTAAAGGCAAAGGTGGAGGCGTGGGCATAATATACAGTAATATTTTTAGTCCTACTCAGCGATCTGACTTTAAATATAATTCATTTGAAGTAATAGTGATATATTTCAGTGAACAATTTAAACAATACATTTCAATCTAAATTTGTACTGGCAACTGTATATCGGCCTCCCGTGCACCATACCGACTTTACAGAATTAGCTGATTTCTTATCTGAAATAGTTCTGGCCACAGACAAAGTTATAATTGTTGGTGATTTTAATATTCATATAGATAATGAAAAAGATGCTTTAACGAGCTTTATAATCAATTATCAGATGAACAGTGTGAACTCTTGAATAAATAATTAATGATATGGTGCCCTTTGCTCCCAAAAACATTAGAAGTTGATTAAAAGTATGGTAATAATAGTGAGGGTTAAGTTTGCCAATCTCGTAATTTGTCATGGCAGTTTTCATTTTAAGGCATTTGTTCTTATTTTTCGATTTCTATTTTGCGCTCCACGTCTCTTCACTCTTCTTTCCATTTTGAACATGCGACTAACCGAGCAATGGATCAATCAAATGGTCAACGGACGGGGATGGGGTGGTATAATTTTTTTATTTAATAAAATACAATATTATAGGATAAACATTTTTAACCAAAATATTTATTTATTTTTATTATTTGAAACTTTTAATAAAGATCATTTCAAAAATAGTTTTGGCACAATGTCACCCCCCATGTGTGGTGCCCCTATGCGCCACATATACTGCATACCCCCTTTTTGTGCCACTGTGTTTAGGAACAGTACAGTACAGTTAATGCCAGAAAGTTGTGCTGGTTTGCTGGTAGTCATTGTGAGGGACTGCTGCTGCCTGTTTATTTTGTTTATTTTCATAATTAAAATTTAAAGTTTGCCCGTTCTCCACCTCCTTTTGGTAGGTTGTGGGGGCCAGGGGCCTATCAACTTTATTACAATTACATATTAAACAACAATGGAGGACATACAGCAGATCATGTTTTTGTTTCTTGGCTTGTGGCTGTTTGTCACAAGAAGATGACAAGCTTTGTGTATAGGTCTTTGCTGTGTGCCATCAATGTATTATTACAGCGTTGTGTTTCAGATATGGCGCCACGGTGGCCTAGTGGGTAGCACGTTCGCCTCACAGCAAGAAGGTCGCTGGTTCGAGCCTCAGCTGGGTCAGTTGGCATTTCTGTGTGGAGTTTGCATGTTTTCCCCGTGGTTGCGTGGGTTTCCTGCGGCTGCTCCGGTTTCCCCCACAAGTCCAAAGACATGCGGTATAGGTGAATTGGGTGAGCTAAATTATCCATAGAGTGTGCTTGTGGGTGAGTGTGTATGGATGTTTCCCAGAGATGGGTTGCAGCTGGAAGGGCATCCGCTGCGTAAAACAAATGCTGGATAAGTTGGCGGTTCATTCCGCTGTGGCGTCCCCGGATTAATAAAGGGACTAAGCCAAAAAGAAAATGAATGAATGAATGAATGTTTCAGATATGTATTTAAAAATGCGTTGTGTTCCCTTGTCTTGTTACAAGAGCTGGTGATGATTCTCCGTAAACCAAGGCTAACTCTGCCTTTAAGGTAATATACTGTTATGCTAGGTAAAAAAGTGGTATGATACAGTTTGTTATTTTGGTACCTTTCACATTGGTAATGAACATAAATGCATAGCATACTGTACTATACCCTACTGTACCACTCATTATTATTTAATCCGTAATAAAATGTTTATAAGGTGTCAGGTGCATATAGAGAGCAAAGAGTGTCTCCTACAAATATAATATATTACCTGTAAGAAAAAAACACATATCTAAATACAATGCTTTTTGGACTGGTTTGGGACCCTGTGTTACATAGCTTTAGAATTAGGATCTGTAGTGGTGTCTCATGTATAGTTTACCTGGCTGGCAAAGAAATGTCCACTGATTTTGACAAACACTTCATCGTTCTCGTCTGGGGTTTGGTCCCGTGGCACTATGACCTCTGCACTGGTTAAGTTCTGCAGCTCGTTTACCTAAAAGATGTTCAGAAAAACAAGACGAACACATCAGCACCTGGCACTCATAATGTCAACTGGGTCAAAATGTGCAAAAGCAGACTCGCACAAGAACAAACAGCACATTTCCAGCTGCTCATCGGTACATGACCTGCGTCAACACCAAGCAACAACTCGCTACTCTACAAATGATCCAAAAACAATCTCTTTCTATAAACAAAACATACGGTTCCTAAAAACACATAATAACCCTGACTGAAACAGGTTACATTGATTTGGATCAGCCTGCCCTCTTTAAAGCCTTAGAATTAAAGTTATTAAGCATAACCAAACTTAATGCTTTATAATTCCTATAAAACTATAAAACTCTTAAGAATATTAAAACCAAGCCTTCAAGCATAAGATGTTTTAGTTTGTTTTAGTTTTTTTATCTTTTGAATGGTTTTAAAAAAAGCTTTCACAGACTAAAAAGCCATAATAATGATCTGACTTTTCACAACAATCCTTTCACAGATATTTTAGCCCTTATTTTAACCCTTGCTGACCAAAGTAAGAACAGATGAATGAGGTACATACAGTAAAACTATTATCAAAAACAATAACAGAGCATTCACACAATTTGCTAAGATGGCATGTGTGAGCTCTGAGGAACTCTTTACACTACATTAACATAGATTAATTAACAATGTTTTCATTATTATACGATGAACGATTCATTGTTTTTGAGAAAGCCATTTTAAATGCTTCATGAATTCTCAGAATCATTATTTACTGTTGCAAACACATTTGACTGGACTCATAATGGTAAATAATGAAAGGAACATTGGCAATGTAATGAGAAAACAGTTGTGCTGGATGTGCAACATTAAATCCAGTTTAAAAAACTCTAAACTATGTTTTAATTGATTTAATATATTTAAAACCTATAGTAAGTCTTACATTAGAAACTAAATCTAATTCTAAAGTTATCTATAAAACTAAAACGCTAATTAATAGATAAACATACCCTATGTTCAACCCTGGTTATCGGTTTTCCAAGACACTATGAACATTTAATGTTAAGCTTCATTTCTGTTGATGTGTATGACAAAGTAAATACAGATGTAAACAAAGTCTAGAATGTTTTCAGCTTATCCATATAATTATTGCGGTAAGAAGAGGGTAAGAAACCAATAACCACTGACTTCCATAGAAGGAAAAACAAACATTATGGAAGTCAGTACTTATCAGTTTTGTTTACATTTTTCAAAAGTACTTATTTTGTGTTCAACAGAAAATGAAACTCATAAAAGTTTGTGACAAGTGAAGGGTGAGTAAATGACAGAATTTTGAGTGAACTACCCCTTTATTTCAGAGTAATCATCCTGCTATGTTGGCACTTCACTGGTTGGTTCTACTTCTATAATCCAGCAGATTCTCACCATTTTCCCTCCTTTCCCTATAACCCTCCCAGCTGCTGAAGAGGGCACTTTTATATGCGTCTCCAGCTTCACTTCTTCTTTTGCAGTAAAGAAATTCTCTTCTTTCAGTTTTCCAAATATCCTGCCCTGCGCCTGAAACAAAGAAGCAGAGACAGTCTTCATGACAGAGTGCAAGAGGGCATAAAGACTTTACATTTCTCTTCACTTACACTCTATAAACATTCGATAAAAACGCATCTTCAATGGTCATACACTTTCAGGTCATGGGGAAAAATTACATTTCTTTCTTTCTTTCTTTCTTTTTTTCTTTCTTTTTTTCTTTCTTTCTTTCTTTCTTTCTTTCTTTCTTTCTTTCTTTCTTT
>CAIGQQ010032765.1:15423914-15456343 GCA_903798035.1 Danio albolineatus
TTTCTTTCTTTCTTTCTTTCTTTCTTTCTTTCTTTCTTTCTTTCTTTCTTTCTTTCTTTCTTTCTTTCTTTCTTTCTTTCTTTCTTTCTTTCTTTCTTTCTTTCTCTCTCTCTTTCATTCATTCATTCACTCACTCACTCATTCATTCATTCATTCATTCATTCATTCTATTTGCTCAAACTGAAAAGTTCGATGTGAAATCAAAATGTACTCTTCTTGTTTAAATATGTATATAGTAGTGCTTCTTTTAAACAATGTATCTGTGGACTTATTTTGTAATATTTTGTAAAAAGTAATTTGCCCTCATAATCTTTAAATAATTACCATAATCTTTCCTCCCCCTTCGAAATGACATTTCTTCACTTCTTGCCTCATTTAATGCCTTTAGGACAGGGCTATCAGTGAGTGTTTCATTTCTGCCCTGCCTCTCCAAGTACCTCCAGAGATCAAGCAACCATTCTGACTAAAATTCACCTCCTCGTTCTTGTCATCATCGAGCATCTCAAAATATTCTGCACCAGAGGGTGTTAAAGGTAAATTTGGAGGACAGTAATCCTAGTACAAACTGACATTCGAATCTTCCTCTGCAAATTCAAGCACCACCCTACATTTTTTTCTCATTTCAGAAACAGTTTCAATCGAATATGTCACGATAGGTCTTTGTTGTTACTTTTGAACAGGCGCCATTAAAAAAAAAGCACATTTGTCCATTATTTTGCACTACTTTCCCATTGATGTTCAAATGTAAACACATGCTTATTGGGTGTGTATGATCGCTACACTCATATCCTTGCAAATGAGTGCCACTTTAAGATGAGGTGTCAAGAATTTAATGTTTTTTTTCTTTTACAAGCAGCACCACTCATCAATGTCAGTTTCAAAACAGTGGGGAAGCTTCTGTATACAAATGCAAAGTGCCTGTGTCCGGATATTTCCTCACACTCTATATTTATGCATTCTGTGTGACTGTTCCCTAAACAATCTGAATCGAGTAACACTTAAACAACGTTAAACGAATGACATTTCAGAACGTTTCATTAACTCTGTTGAATAACATCTTTGTTTTAATATATTTTTTTTAATGAATCCCAGATACTGTAACTCCGAATACTAGAAAAGTCTATTACTGTTACTACAAGAACATGTGCCCATTATCTTGCGGAAACCCTGCTAGAAGATCTGAGAGCATTCCCTGTTAGCTGACAAGTTGTATTTTGTATTTAAAGGTGCAGTAGGTGATCTGCATAAATGTTGACGGGTTAGCATAATATCTAGTGCTATTTTCTAATGTTTTGTTGTTAAACTAAATAAAAATCTAAAATATCGATGCTATAAAATGTCCCTTATGAAACTGAAAATAGTCACATTTCACAGAGAGATTTCAGTGGCTGAACAACACTTTTGAACATATCTACATCAGCTTTGCATGACTAAAATAGTTTTAAACATAACATTACCTGTCTAACAGAAATGTGTCACTGTGTCATCCTTCCTCCAGCGTGCTAAAGTAACTCCAATATTAATTCAGCATTTTAAAAAGTTTTGATTCAGCTTCAGCATTTGTTTTGCTCTCTCTGAATGCGCGTGCAGGCACGTGTTCGCGCAAATGGCAGATCTGCGTGAACGGCTGCAGAAAAATCTTTTGCTGACAGACAGTTTGGGCTACTTATCAGAATTATGGGAAATGTCGGCCTGACAATATTTAATTGGATGAACATTTTTTAGTCTTACGCCTTACCCAGAATATAAAAATACATATAAGCACATTTAGATCATTTATTTTAATCATTACTATTAAAATGAAAAGAGACTTTCAACCAGAACAACAAAAATGTAGACAATCACCTACTGCACCTTTAAGAATCAAAGTTCCTTTACCTTAAACTGAGCTTCTGGTGGGCCAGTGATGATGACCATCCTCTGAGTGACATCAGGACTCTCTGCTGGAGCGATCTGAACATGAACAAAAGCAAAACATCATTTTGAGAAAATGTATGTTCTTTAAAGAATATTCCTTTCACTTCTAGAGCTACATATGAAGTGTGCACTGTGATATGTTGTTCATTTTAGAGAAATATACTGTATATCTGTAAATATGTATTCACTAAATTGTTTAAATCATAAGTAAGTGAATCAGAAACAATTCGAATCAGGACAGGATTCATAACATCTTTTTCTCCTGAAGTCACATCACACAGCCACAAGAGGGCTCTGGGCTCAATCAAACCCAATGCAATGATACGTGACTCTGGAGTACAAAACCTTCTTGTGTCATTACTTAAAGATCATTAATTAAAAATTCATGTTCCATGAAGATTTTATTTTTAAATTTCCTACAGTAAAATATATCAAATCTCGATTTTTGAGTAGTAATTTGCATCGCAAGAGCTTAATTTGGACATTCAAAGGCGATTTTTTCGAACGCTCAGATTTAAGATTTTCAAGTAGATGTATCTCAGCCAAATATTGTCCAGTCCTCACAAATCACACATCAGTGGAAGGCCTATTTATTCAGACTTCAGTTGATGTATATTCTCTCAATATAAAAAGAAATAGTTGACATTTCTGACTGGTTTTTGAAGTAAATTTTATTTTTTAAAGCTATGAAAAGACACATTTAATTGTGTGAGTGGAGGGCCATATGAATCTGCCGTTATATTTCTTTAGAAACAGGTGATAGGTTAAGGCAAAGAGGTCATAAAAGGGCACGAGAGAGAGAACTGGGGGATACAATCATAGTATGCTTCATCACTCTGTCTCCTCTCCACCAATTAGCTGGTGTGTGGTGTGCGGTCTGGCGCAAAATGGCTGCCGTCGCGTCATCCAGGTGGATGCTGCACACTGGTGGTGGATAAGGAGACCCTCCCCATTGTGTAAAGCGCTATATAAATGTAAGGAATTATTATTATTATTATTATTATTACTATTATTATTATTACAATGTCGAACCAACTGTGTAAATAGAGGCAGAAAAGCATGTAATGTATACATCATATGTTGAAACTGTCATGTACGTTTGAAAAGACATATACTGTATGGAATAGGAGGATCCAGTTTAGATGTTTGAACACACAAACACTGCTAATGATTACCAAATTTGAACTGTATGTGGAAAAACAGTTATGAGTACATTAGATTTGTACATTATAAGGGCCAACAAGAAGAGGGGGCTTTAAATAGAGGTCGTGAAGTAGTAGGAGCTGGGAGAGGCCTGTTGAACCAGGAACCAGCTGTGAAAACACAAAGGTGGGAGGATGCAAGGATAAAAGGTATAGCAAATTTGAGGGACATTGGATTTGTCCTGGGCAGTCTGCTCCAGGCTGTCTCTGCTTTTTTGGACATTGTTCCAATAAAGTATATTCCCCTGATATTCATAACCTCCAGACTGAGTTTAATTTGTTAAGAGTAAAGCTGGAAACCACGACATTTTGTGGTCACATATTTTAGACTAGAGTAACGTGCTGAATTTTTTAATTTGCCTTCACGTGGAGGATTACAAACAAATGTGAGAATAATCATAAAAAACATCTTTCAAAAACATCTTACAGATCCCAAACTTTTGAACGGCGCTGCTGTAATATCCACACTCTTAAATCAACTGAGGCACGAAGACAAAATTGTGGGCTTTATTGATCACTGCTAAATCTGAGCATGATGTGGTCACATTCATGATCTCAAACTACAGTAGATCTTAACTAGATGAATAATGGTGCTTCATGTTGGAAAAACACACGAGCAACCTTCATTTCACAGATTAGACATGACAGCAGTGGCATTTTGGTAGGCAGGAACTCCTACCTTAATAGAGGCTCCAGCAAATCGCGCCAGTTGTTTAATATGTTGGCCTTTCTTGCCAATAATAGCACCAACAGCCTGAGTTGGAATAAAGAGGTAGACCACCTCCTGTTCAGGAGCCTGCTGTGGAGAGGCCAGAGAAATATGTTTAAAATGACACCTTATTCTGTCCGAGGCTGTGAAACCTAACAAACAAAGGAACAAAGTCAAGCATGTCAGGCATATTCACAGTATAGTAATACGAAATATATGCTCATGTAATATTTAAACAAATGCATCTAAAACTCTACTGTAATAAATTTAAATTTAAATAAATTTGTTAATGCATTTACTAACATAAACAAACAATGAATAATAGGCTTACTACAGTATTTGTTCATTTAAGTTAATGTTAGTTAATGAAAATACAGTTGTTCATTGTTAGTTCATGTTAACTCACGGTGCATTAACTAATGTAAACAAGCATGGACTTGTTTATGGATGTTAATCATGCATTAGTAAATGTTCAATTATGATTAATAAATGATGTACAAGTGTTGTTCATGATCGGTTCATGTTAGTATATGCATTAACTAATAACAAACCTTACTGTAAAGTGTTACCAATGAATGAACGAGTGAATTAATAAATTTAAGTAAATAAAATACTATTTATTTAAAGTACAAGTGAAAAACAAACAAACAATAAATTCACTTTTTGGCCACATTTGCCTAATGTTTTCAAAGTGCTAATAAAATAATCCCAAAACTCTAATTTGGTGCATTTCCATGAAGTCATTAGAGCAGCTCACTGTAGTATTGGTAACCTAGTAACCATCAGTAAACAAGGCTAGCATCGTGGAGACAGCCGATTAGTCATGTGGGGATGTCACTATGTCAGAATTGATTCAGACAACGTATTTCCATCTCCCATTAGTTGGGTTGACATCTTTTTTGCACAAGTTCAAAATGTCAAATCTTCAATCAAATTAAGGTATTTTTAATAGATATTTATTATTCATTTCAGAAAAAAAGTCAGTGATGAGAGTCATATTTTATAATTTCATTAAAAAAAAAGTAAAATAACTTACCACAAAATAAAATCCTACATGTTTTTCCTTAGTCCATCAAAAAAAAAAAAATTACTTCACCGAAAAGATCCATTTATTTGTTTTCCTTTAGCTTAGTCACTTATTAATCAGGGGTCACCACAGTGGAATGAACTGTCAACTGTTCCAGCGTGTTTTATGCGGTGGATGCCCTTCCATCTGCAACCCAGTACTGGGAAACACCCATACACTCCTGCATTCACACACTACGGACAATTTAGTTCATCCAATTTACTTATATTGCATGTCTTTGGACTGTGGGGGAAACCGGAGCACCTGGAGGAAACCTACACGAACATGGGAGAACATGCAAATCCCATACAGAAATACCAACTGGCCCAGCCGGGACTCAAACCAGCAACCTTATTGCTGTGAGGTGACAGTGCTAACCACTGAGCCATCATGCAGCCAAGAAATCAAAATAGAAAAGGAATTATAACATTACAAAGAAAAGCCCTAAATTAATTAATAAAAAATAAAAAATGAGCTTAATTAAAAATCTAAAACTTGTGTAAGTTTTGTTGGATTAACAATTTTTATTTAAAAAATTTACTTGCATTTCAGAAAATACAGTGCTTGTAATTACACACACACACACACACACACACACAAACACACACACACACACGCAGATGAATGACTTTCAAATGAATGAAAAAAAATTCAGATTAATGTTGTCAAATCCATCGTTTCCCCAAACCACCCACAGCCCCACTGAAACACTGTTCACTTCCTCTCCAGCTGGAGGTCGAGGCCTGAAGGCTCGCACGAAGACAAAAACAATTCATTCATCACTCAAACTAATGTTGAGAGCACAGGCCTCAATGATGACTCACTGTTCACACTCACGACATCAGCGACAGTAATAGACTGAAGATGTCAGAGAGCTTCTGCATTCAGGAGTTTACAGCATTTCAAGTCAACACCATTAACTTGTGGAGCTCAATGCCTGACATGTATTAAAGTGACACCAGATGTTGTGTTGCACTGAAGCTAACAGCTGGCTTTGAAAAGTAGTTCACTCAAAAAAGAACATTTATTTTCACCATTTACTCACCTCATGTGGTTGCAAACCTGTATGGGGTTCTTTCTTCTGATGAACACAAAAGAAGAAACAAATGTGGGAGTAAAGTGCTTCCGTCACAGTAAAAAACTCCTTTTATGTTCAACAGAAGAAGGAAACTTAGGTAAACTATCACTTTAACAGACATAACAGAAGCTGAATAACAGAGATATGCAAGTGTTTGTTTAGTAGTTCTTTTCCCAACTTAGTTTCACTTCAAATAGATTTATTTAGACCTGCCATGTTATAAATATTTCTTACAGTTTCCTTTTATATTTTTAAGTTCTAAAACTACATGCGATTTAATGGATTTGTTATGGAGTTGAAACTATTTAACACATTTGGAGTGATGGGAACTAAAATACAAGTTTGTACTTTTTACTTTTACATCTTTAAAGTTAAGGCTACCAGAAGCCTTTCATGACTTTTTTTCTTAAAGGCATGGATACAATATCATATTTTAAACTTTAGTTGATGTGTAATGTAGCTGTGAGAACATAAACAGCCTCTCTGAATGTAAGATGCTCAAAGTTCAATGCAAAGGGAGACATTGGCTTTTACACAGTTAGCTTAGCCAAGCTAACAGCGAACAAGATTTGGGGACTACAAAAAAAATACATCCAGGCTAGTGAGATCATAGGGGCTTCCGGTTACATGCATTAACCATGTGCATAAACTTTGTGCAATCAAGTGGCATGTTCAGCGGTACTGTAATGTTATAGTAGAGAAAGCTAAAATGGTGTCCAAACGCTGCTATTTCCACAGAACTTGTTCTATTTCTGTATTTTTGGGCTTCCTTAGGACACGACACAAAGACAAAGACTTTGCTCACAGTTTAATTTAAATTATGTTCCTAAGAATTATAAAAAATATATAGCTAGCATTTGACAAAAGACAGATTCCAGAATCTCTCTCAGTTCAGTGCTGAATTCGGCTAACAACATCTAAAACCGACGAAGCTGTGGATGGTAAGCCACAACCTGTAAGTATCTTCATTTGTTAAAATTGATCGATTACATGCACAGTTTCCAGCATTAGCGGTCAGTTGTAGCGAGGACGTAAACAATGGGAAATGTTGTTTGGCACAGCTAACAATTTAGCTACAAATTAATATTTAACAGTCAAACCGCTGTAAACGCCCACAATCTTCAGCAGCACTGTAGTGTCTCTCTATGGTGCCACTTTCAATGTCTCACTATGCGGCTGCTTTCAGGGTCTCATTATGCGGGCCATTTACCTGCATTCTACATCTCAAATAATGAACTTGTTTAATATTACTTACACATGCTTATTCCGAATATATGTAAAATACACTTGTCAGATGTTATTTTAGAGAGCAGGCATGAGGTTAAACTGTGTACTCTTCATTTTCTGTCAGATTCAAGCACATATTGCTGCGGCTAACAGCTACTCTGACTGACTGACTTTACACAGCACAAAATTGCATGCTTGAAGGCGCGTGACACTTCCTGGTGATGTGAAGCCGATCCACGAATCAAAGCACATCATGTTAGCTGACCAATCAGAGCCTCTTGAGGGCAGGCTTTTTAAGGAACTAGGAAATATGACAGTCGTTTTAACGTTAGCTGAGTAGCTGTATACAATCAAAGTAAATATATGAACAAATACTTTGATTTTCGACAGATGAAGCATGAGCACGCATTGCTTTGCATCTTATAAACACAACCAAGCCTGAAAAATACACAATGGACCACCCCTTTAATAAAATTATGAACTTTGACTTTATGACTTATAACTTTATGAATATTTTGTGGGGAAATGTAATTAGAGTTGGCAAAAGAAGATATTTATTTAAATTGATACATTTTGTGGACATCACATTTGCCAATATTAAACTGTACGTCGCATATACGAAGTAATGTGTTTTTCTCCACTATTAATCAGCACTGGCCACCACATTGTCTAGCTATCAACATCTGATTTGCAATTACAAAAAATATTTTTGTTGACATAAACTGTTTGTGTGGCTGGAACACAATAGCCACCGATCAACTGTAGTTGCAGTACTCACTGTGTGCTGGTGAGAGATGCCACTGGCAGGTGGGACGCCGTACAGACCACCCAGCTGTGATGAGTGACCCTGCAACACATGAGACGGAGCAATCATCTTAATGACTCTCTTTTATTACACATTCACATAATGAGATAACAGGAGACACTTAATGAGTTTATGAGTCAGTTCTCATAAGTTTGAGTATATTTAAACATCTATTTTGTATGGTTATTATATAGTTATGTGTCTGAATAAAGCAAGCGTAGTTTTATTAAATGAACTATTAATGACATTTCTTCCATTTTTTAAATTTATATTTCAATAAATTTGAAGAAAATTGGAGCATTCATTTGAATTAAAACAAAACTGCATCATGTTTTCAATTGTTCATATTAACTTTTAGAGAACAATACTATGCTTGAAATGCTGGAGAGACAGCAGTACTTGTTCATATAACCCTTATCTTCGATCATATCAAATAAAAATATGAGTGTGCTTGTTTATGTGGTTTATAAATATACAATTTGTATAATGTCATGGCTATGACATTGGTATGACAATGTTAAGGTGGTTTATGAGGACATACCTTGTGTTCTCATAATTCAAAACACTTCCAAATCTTACTTAATGAATGAATGACATTCAAAATTTGGCACAGATTATCAAATATCCAATTATCAAATATAAAATGTTGTCTTTATGTTGTTTACACATTCATTTGAAGATACAATGCAAAAAGCAATTCATATTTACATATGTGAACATTAATTAGTCGATGAGTTGCAGAAAACAAAACAGCCCTGCTTCAAATTTATACATTTAAAAGTTTTATTTAAAAATGTAACTTTATCATATAACATTAGGGCAGCACGGTGACTCAGTGGTTAGCGCTGTCGCCTCACAGCAAGAAGGTTGCTGATTCGAGTAACGGCTGGGTCAGTTTGCATTTGGTATAGATGTTTCCCAGTATTGGGATGAAGCTGAAAGGGCATACACTGAGTAAAACATACTGGATGAGTTGGCGGTTCATTCCATTGTGGCGACCCCTGAAGAATAAAGGGACTAAACCGAAGGAAAATGAATGATTAAATATAACATTAAATAACATATAACATTATATAATGTCAAGAATTCACCCCTAGCTCATGATTTATACATAGCTTGTTTGGCATGCTGTCACAGGAGAGAGCCCTGAGCTCAAGGTATCCTCGGGCCCAGGCCTCACCCCTTGCGAGGGGAAATTGAGCTCAGTTCGATCTCAAACTCCCCCGCTGCTGAGGCAAAGGTGAACTTCATGAGAGTAAGACATTAGGAAAAGTTTAGGCTTATTTTATCTATAATACAGAGCAGTGGTTCTCAAGAATTTCTCAAAAATGTTCTCTCCAAGTACCACCATAATAACCAGTAATAACAAGTACAGTAGCATAGCAGGCCTAATTAAGCAGCTACAGTACTGCACAGTTCAAAAACAAGGCAGATTAATTCTTCTAATTAAGAATATTTATTATCGTCAGCGACTTAAATAAATGGTTTAGCCTATTAAAATCTATTAAACCCGATCACATCGGTGTTATCGTACACGTCAAAGGGTTAAAAGTGTGTCCATTTTTTAACTTTAATTATTCAGAGATTCCTCCGCATACCACTAGAAGGAAGCTTGTGTACCACTAGTGGTACATGTACCACAGTTTGAGAAACACTGATATAGAGCATATTTGGACGGTAGGAGGAAACCGGGGAACCCGGGGGAAACCTGTGCTAGTCACTGTGCCACCGTGCCGCCAATTCTGGATAAAGGTGGAAGAAGAGGAGGGGGGTTTCTTTCAGACGAAGATAGCTGTAGAAAGGAAATGAGGATATATATAGTGACCTGGGATTCTTTGATTGGAGGATCATGATTAGCTAATGCGGGCAAGCTGGGTCAATTATAAGCACGTGCTCCTCTCGAAATTAGTTTAATATTAAACTTCATAAAGTATAACATAATATAGCTCCAATCAATACTTTTTCTTAGTAACTTAGTGAAACTAACTACAGGGCATTTATTTGCAGAATCTGAAAGCGAAACTGTTAATACTAGATGACTGTTTCGCAGCCAACACGATTTGTCATTGTCATAAGGAAAGTATATGCACCAAAAAAAACCTATTGTAACAATTTACAATAAATGACTCAGCAAGTTTTACAGTAGCACTGATGATAAGAAAACCCAGCGGACGCTCTTTCAGTAATGATTGCCTTCTCGCACGCCTCTGCACTCGTTCTACCTTCATTAGTTCACCCGTGAGCCGTAAGCTGTGCTTTCTGACTCATGACTAAATATGAAGGGGAATCCTGTATAAATCGAGCGGAAGGATCACACAACTTTACAATGAGTAAGTGTGCGGCATGCTAAGGTGAGCACTCACTGAGAGAGAGTACATGTGTTTACAGTGAGATTGAGAGGATGAGTGCAGCATTTAGATTAGAGCTGAGAGTTCTGTTTAAATTTAATAATAAAAAAAAATCAAGAAATACTCATCACTTCCATCAGCACATTTAACTGCATCAACTGCTCAAAGAATTCTGTTTTCCATCATCCTTCATTTAAGTTTTTAAACAATGTCTGAAACATTGTATTAGCAGTACATCTCATATTCATTTCCCCCTTTGAACTGAATTGCTTGTTGTGCTCCTCAGAATAACAATGTTTTTACTTCAAAAAAGTTTAGAAATCTGGTGGACAACTGAAACAACTGCCCAAACAATGTTGTTTTTTTCCCAAACAATGAAGTAACTATTAGCTGATGCATCGTTTGGGAAATAAATAATATAGTGACAAGTGTTTCCCAAAATCATAGTTGCTCTGTCGTAGATCCATTGGGAGTTCCTATAGGAGTGGAGTAGCAAATTCTTCAGAGAAAATCTGTCTTGATGCTTTTGTTAGTGTGTGTATCTGTATTGTACAGATAATATTGTTAAACATATTGTATATATATATGGATTTATATTGTATATGTATGGATATAGATGGGCACTGTGAAGACAACCTTAAGCTTTCAAAATCATTCAAAGTGGTGCTCAAAGGGAATAGTGCATAGAGAATAGGGAATAGCGGAATAGAACACAGCCAGGATCTCTGCTTCTAACTACAGGTCTAGAGCTGTAGTTTCAACCACACAAGTTTGCAACATTGTTTGCAAATGTTCATTGCAACGATGGATTCGGTAACAATGAATTGCCAAACTTTGTTTGTAACTTGCAACCTTACTTGACTAACAATGGTTTCAGGAAAAGTACAGGTGTTCAATTGCTGTTTCAAATAATAAATGCTCAAAATAACAATTTTTATTTGAAACGTGAAAGAAATCATTCATTGATTCAGTTTCCTTCGGCTTAGTCCCTTTATTGATAAGTGGTCGCCACAGAAGAATGAACTGCCAACTTATGCAGAATCTGTTTTACACAGCGGACGCCCTTCCAGCTGCAACCCAGTACTGGGAAACACCCATACACTCGTTCACACACATACACTAAAGTACGTTGATTTTAGTTTATTCAATTCACCTATAGCACATGTCTCTGGACTGTGTGGGAAACCGGAGATCCAAGAGGAATCCTGCGCAAACACGAGGAGAACATGCAAACCCTATACAGAAATGCCAAATGGCCCATCCGAACCAATTGTCATTTCGAGGAAAAAAATGCTCGAAATGACAATATTTTTATTTGAAATGTGAAAGAAATGTTATCAGAAATTTACAGAACAACACAAATATGAACATTTTTAAATCATATAAAATAAATCTGGTAAGCCCAGGTGAAAAGTAGAATTTTCAAGTCGTACCCTACTTAATAATTCTTATTATTGAAAAAAAGCTAATATACAACATTGCAATATATTTCAAAGGTTTATTGACCTTATTTTTCAATGCAGAAGTGCGCTCGTTTTTACAATTGTTTTAGAACTTCCGATTCAGCTGCCTATGGGAGAAATGACTAGGAATAATAAACCGCAGAAAACGGTCAAACTACTTGCTCTACAAAGATTTATACAGATTATACTGATTATACAGACAAAGCAGAGTCATATGATAAGAAAATGTCAGTTTGCCAACTTTAAGCAGCATAACGAGCTGCTTTTAATGTCTGAAAATGAATGCAAGTGAATGAGACCGGAAGTCTCGAGCCAAAGCGATTCAAATAGTTGCGCCCGCTCGTACGCAAAGAATAAGGTGAATTGAATAAAATACTCAATATTCACTAATATTTTTGAATACATTTGTAACATACAAATGGACCTTTTAATGTATTATAAAAGATAAAAATGATTAAAATTTGATTTTTAATATAACAATTTATTTATATTCATAAATATTTATAAATCAAACCGTGAAAACTAAAATAAATACAACCTGATTAGATAGGTTTTAAGTTTGATCCATTTTTACAAAATGTTACTTATTCATTCATTCATTTTTTTGTCGGCTTAGTCCCTTTATTAATCTGGGTTCGCCACAGCGGAATGAACCGCCAACTTATCCAGCATATGTTTTATGCAGCAAATGCCCATCCAGCTGCCACCCATCTTTGGGGAACATCCATACACACTCACACTCACACACTATGAACAATTTAGCCTACCCAATTCACCTATACCACATGTCTTTGGGCTTGTGGGGAAAACCAGAGCACCTGTAGGAAACACACGCAACCACTGGGAGAACATGCAAACTCCACACAGAAATGCCAACTGACCCAGCCGGGGCTCAAACCAGCGATCCTCTTGCAGTGAGGTGAACGTGCTTATCCACTACGCCACCGTGGTGCCTCAAAATGTTACATAATTGATTAAAATAATGTATCTAATTACTTGAGAGAGAAAATGTGTCTAATTATTTGAAAATGTTTAGGTAAAAAAAACATAATCACTCCAAACTAATTATGTCATTATTTATATTTGCAATAATCAAAAAATGTAACCTTTACATTAAAATTCAGAAGATCAAAGCCCACTTCATCCACCTTCTAAGAACCGCTGTACTTGCTTCTGCTAAATGCAATGCATTCCTGGGGCTGCGACATCTAAACATGCTGTAGTTACATAAAACAGCCTACACCGATGTTTGTACTCACTAGAAAAGGGTTGTAGCCGGTTGGGGGTACGGGTGGGATGCCTCTGGGTCCAGCAGCTGGTGGCAATACTGACAGACCGGTTGAAAAGATGCCCAGGGCGCTCAGGCTCAACCCAGGGATAAGGTTGGATTGTTGCTACAAGACAGAGAAATAACATCATGGATAATGAATGACTGCTCAGTGCGTGACCTCAGGCTATCATGTTTTCTCTCATTTGAGACTACACAGAGCTGTTTATGTGCAATAACATCTTGTAATATCGCTTCTGTCACGCTAGGTGGCTCTATCCACCCGGTGTATGGCTTTAGACAGGACTGTTTTGCTGTTCAGACTCGAAAGAGAACTTTGGTCTGATTCACTTTTTTTTTTTTTTTTAAACTTTGTGACTATTTCAAACGCAGAAAAAATGAAACTAAAATATAAACAATGAAACAAAACAGAACAGAACAACAAAAATGCGTTGGCCATGGAAACTTATTTAATAAGCTTATGAAAGATTCACTTTCTACTAAAATGGTCTACCTCATCAGTTATACAACAATTTTTTATATTGCCAGGAAGTATGTTGTCTTTTTACTTAATACCTCAATTTAAAGCAAAAAATGTATACATTTCAATTAGGGCTGTCCAAGAATTAATCGTGATTAATCACATCCAAAATAAAAGTTTGTTTTGACATAATATGTGTGTGTGTTATATATATTTATTATGTATATGTGATAAACACATTCATAGAAGCCAAAACTATGTAAAAAAGTTACATCAAAGTAGTTACATCATATTCAAATGTAAAATTTGTATCATACACATATATTTTTTATATATCTAAATATAAACCAACATTTTATCAAGTATATGCATGTGTGTATTTATATATTCATAATAAAATATACACAGTACACACACAAATATTATGTTAAACTTTTATTTTGGATGTGATTAATCACGATTAATTTTTTGACAGCCCTAATTTCAATATTTCTGACAGTAAACAGAATGTATTAGTACTGTAACGTAGACCAGACCTCATAAAGAGCGGAGTAAGCTAAAGAAAAGTGAAAGCTAAATAGTTTCTGTGTCTGTAAAGGAATCTCTCTCACCCAGTTCTTCAATCCAGTGATATACAAAAATGGTCAAAGCATGAATGGTCAGAGTCCATCAAGATCTGCATATTCAGCTGTATCCAAAATGGTCTCTATATATTATACAGTTCCTATCTCTTAATATATATATTTTTTTGCTCTGATGATACTCTTAAACCCCAAACTTCCGTACAATAATTTACTGTAAAGCATGTGAAGTGATTTGTAGATACAAACACAGATATGTGAGATCTCCAAAACAATTTATCATCTATTATCACACCAGGAAACTTATTTTATTAACCATTTTTACAACCACATCCTTTATCTGTCACCAAATAACATGAATCTAGTTTTATCAACATGTAATTATCATTTGTTTATGTCAAACCACCAATAATTTTTTAATTTCCAAAGTCCCCGGAGCAAATGTCAACACTTTGCTGATATCATTTATAGAAAGCAGAAATAATTTTGGACCCAGTACTGAGTCATGGGGGATGCCACAAGCAATGTTCAACAACACATGGTGATGCAGGTAATATTTGTAACATCTGTATTTTAGGTTTCTCACTCACAAACATCTAAAACTTTCGCAAAAACACTTGATCAAAACATGAATAATTTACCAAACGCCTGACGGAGCGCTGACTAATGCGTGAGTATAAATGAAACCGCATACATTTCATCTGTGATAGAGATCTCTTCCGCAAAACAAAAATGACTCACAGTAAACGAAACGATGCGACAGTGTAAGCAAGCACGATGATGCCATTGTTGCAGTATTTGCTCTCAGTCTTTAGCACAGGCGGCGTGACGTCATGCGAGTAAACAGGGCAAATGGTGTGCATGTGCGTGTCTGTTGACAGGATGACAGTGCGTTCTCTGAATGCACAGCAGGGGACGGTCTGACTCAAGGCTGTTTCCTATAAACACAGTCAATAACTCAGCACCAGTAAACAGACAGGCCTTCTAAAAGCCTCATCATCTTCTGTAGGATGCTGACTCAAGCGTGACCGAATCAATGTATAGCCAGCGTTTAAGCCGTATTGATATCAACATCAAAGATAGTAGAATAGTAGAAGCATAAACACTCACGTTAATAGCAGCAACATCGTTTTCATAGGCTTCCCTCAGCTTCCTCATGATCTCCACCTCAGCCCTACAACAGGCCTCGATGCTCCCCTTCACTATAATGGTTCTCTCTGGGTTATAAATCGTTAAGTCCTGTAAACTGGGGATGAAACGAGCAAGAAGGTGTAAGTAAACTGGTATGCGTTCAAGAAAAATAAGACTCCTGTCTAAACAGAGAAATGTTAAATTAAACGTAACTAATTTGATACTGACATCACAATGTTTTTAAATTGCATCAGCCTGAGTGGGTCAACATCTTTTTATTATTATTATTATTTATTAATTTGCTAACTGCAACTAAAAGATCCTCCATTATCTATTTTATTTTAAATCAAATATATAAAAATGTCATTTCTGATATAAAATTAAATTTCCATGAGCTACATGCTTTGACAAAAATTTGAATATTTTTGTTTTGAGATAATACATTAGCCTCAAGAGATATTTGTGCCCTATTAATATTTTTATTATAATGTGCATGTCAATTTGTGTAATTAATAAATTAATAAAACAATTCAGTCATTCATAATTATTTTTATTTGTATTAATAATAATAATAATAATAATAATAATAATAATAAAAATAAAAGGGCAGTGCAGAATCAACTGAAACTATAACCAATTAACAAGTTAATAGCAACATTAAAAGAAAATGTGAATACAGTGCTAATTGGGTAATTGGTTGATTGATTGATTGATTGATTGATTGATTGATTGATTGATTGAGTGAACTGGAACTGGTGTGTCTGAGGTGCATGACAGGAGTTGTAGTTCATATAGTGTCAGACTTGTAGTTCTGGTAATAATTAATATTCTGTGACAGACTGATTGATTGATTGATTGATTGATTGATTGATTGATTGATTGATTGATTGATTGAGTAACCAATGGGAGTCGGGTGACAATGGATCAATGTGTAGTTTTATTAGTAAGAGTAGTTAGGCAATGGTCACAAGCAGGAGCAAACGCTAAGAAAGGGGAAATCCAGATGTGTAGTAGTCAAGGTCACAGGCAGAGAGGTCGATACAGGCAGAAAACAATGGAAATAAAGAAACAAGACAAGGGTCAAACACGTAATAACTAGACTAGAACGCTTAGTAGAGTTACAGTAAACATCAAGACTCAATGCAATGTGTGTGTCAAAGTGATGTGTATAAAGAGTCCTGATCATTAGTCCTTACGAGTATCAGCTGTGTGCATGTGCAATCATTGGTGAACTGGAACTGGTGTGTCTGAGGTGCATGACAGGAGTTGTAGTTTATATAGTGTCAGAGATGTAGTTCTAGTGATAATGAATATTCTTTGACAGACTGATTGATTGATTGATTGATTGATTGATTGATTGACAGATAGATTAATTGATTGATTGATTGACATAAAGCTTCTTTTATCTACCAAAACCATGCATTACTGTAGTGCAGGATAAAATACATCTGAGCTGGCCATAGAAACGCATAACACAAGTTGTCTGCACAATATCATTGCAATGTTGTTTTTGTGCTAAATATGAAGAGATCTTCTACTGCATATCTACAGTGAAGAATACATTGACTCCGAGATTCCACTTAGAAAAAAGTGGTACTCTGGGTAAAAAGCTAGATATTTTTGGTGCTATTGATGAGCACTAGTAAATGAGGCTGTTTTTTGAAGAATGGCAAAGCAATGACGTCAGGAGTCCTGGTTGTGGCTTAATTGGCTGACTCATTTCCTCAGTTATCTGTGTGATCAACGCACACTACTTATTTCTGGTAAATACATAAGACCACCTGTACCCTGCTGCTCTGCACCAGATCCCAGCACTTAACAGCCTGTTACAAAATGTCACGCTCAGGTCACGCTACAATCAATATTTCAAATACAAAACACAGCATTTCAAACAAGAGCTGTAGTGCTTTGAAGTGCCCCAATAGTGCTTTTTCAGATGTATCCATGTAGCATGTTATATAATTGCGTGTGAACCTAAAAGATAAGGATAAATATATTTCTTGCTTCGTAAAAGTAGGATTTGATTCTGAATTTTTAATATAAACGTTATGTAAATTTGCAACAAATATTTGTAGGGTCAGTCTATAGTTCTCATTGGCTGCCAATAAACAATAACAGCTTTGACTTTCAAACACTACAGTTGCAGCTTGTCGACATGTTGAGAAGATTCTGTTTTCTATGCTGTAAATCCACTTTACATGCATTTTCAAAGAACGAGGATTAGTGATTGAATTGATAAGGTAAAGCCAACACAATTGTAACAGTATCATTTTATTTTTTGTTCATAATTGCAAAAGAAGGAAAGCTGAAATTCAGATATGGTAGTTATGTTAGTAGTAGGCCAAACACCACAGATGTGCAATTTATGACCAATCAGAATAATAGGGCCAATCAGAGCATACTAAACTCTCAGAAAGGCAGGGTTAGGAGAAATCCTTATTTCTTATTTTTTAGAGAAAATAACAGAAAAAGAAACAACAAAACTATCTAATGTGTTATATCATTGCATGAAGTAAAATTAACATTGTGTAATAAAATAATGTATCTCACTCCAGCTCATGCCATCAAACATTTTAAATTAAGGCTTTAAATTAAATTAATTGATACATTTTTTCTCACATTTTGCAACACAATTTATACATTTTTCTTGTTTTTTTGTCTGTTTTTGTTTTATACTTTCAGGTAATTTGAAAAATATTGCAAAGACCTATATACCTGATGTCTAGCCTGTATCATAGACTGATATTTATCCACCCAGATCTGTGGAATTGCCATTTATTAATATAAAATATATATTGTATTAGGGCATTAACATGCTGATATATTTTTTTTTCAATAATAAAACAAAGAATAAGTTATATGTTGTGTCATTTATTTTCTATATTAGGGATGCATTTTTTTAAATACCAGTCAAAAATGGCTTGGTTTTCAGCTGAAAGAGAAAATGTCTGAAAATATGAGCCGAAAATAAAGGCTATGCTTCAATGCACTGTCTAGGAGTCTTCAGCACTCTAATTTTTAATTTTCACTCTCCCTCGAGCCATCATCACTTTGTGTCATTTGAAGCAGCTTTCACACCAGACACTGGAAGCGCTGTGTTATGAAACCCATTCATTTTAATGAATGGGTTGAGCAGCTGAGCACAACATCAACTAGCTTGCGCATGTGCTGCGATCAAAGTGTAAATTAGCTCAATATTCCGCTTTGTGGATCTCCTGCTTTTGTAAATGTATACATATCTATGCATAAACCACACACGCTTGCCAATTACATCCAGAGCTTTCCATTTCAGCCCAGAATTTTCATTCAGGTGCATTCCTATTCTATATATTTGCGTGTGTGTGCGTGTGTGGTTCTTTTTTGTGCGTACATTTAGGTTTGTGGTGGTTATAAGTGTCATGATACTTTAATAAGGGATAGCATTAATGTCAAAATTTTGGTGTTGTGACCCTATTGCAATGTATAATATAAGAAATTAAAATAGTTTGTTATACATTATATGGATGCAAACTAATTGTAGGAGACTTCCACAACAAAAAAAGCATAAAAGAGGAACTTTAATTTAAATAAAACATAATAGAGTCTAAAATAACAACCATTACGGCAAAGTATTAATGAGCTTGCTAATTATTTTCCCTGCTGAAAGTCATCAAATTCAACAGACACTTACGAGGAGATGGTTATTTTGGTCTCTGTATCCTCTTCAATCTTCTTCAGGTTTCTGCCCTCTTTCCCGATCAGTCTTCCGACCAGGCTGTTGTGGGCCAGGATCTTCAGAGGAATATCCTCAGTTCTACAGGAGCAAGACCACATTTAAAGGCCACCTTTGAAGAGCTCCATGAAATACAGCGACTGCAGAAGATTAAGACTTACACCTTTGTGTCTACAGCCTCTTTCTGCATGATGTCCATGATCATGTGGCACGCGGTGGAGCAGCCCTCAGGGGTGGAGTGGATGGTGATGGGTTTCTCTGCCGCACCTGCGTTCTCCTTGCGATGGATGTCCACCCTTTCCGGAAGGAAAAAGTAATATTCAGAGATCAATCAAAGCTTTATGAAAGGCTTGTGTGAGTGTGTGCTTGTTTTTATATCCTGGTGGGGACCTAAACCTCAATGCACACAGATTCTTGGAGACTTCTGTCACCGTATGGTCCGAAATTGAGATTAAATATGCATATAAATCACACAGAATGAAGCATATTGAAAATATAAAAATGCATTTTTTTTTTTATCAGGGTTGGTTGAAGGAGTAGGGTTAGGGTTGGGGATAGAATATACACAATTTGTGCATCATTACATCTATAAGTGTACCCACAGGGATATAGGAAGAAGTCAGTATGTGTGTTCATTTTTGTCACAAAATAGATTCATTGACTTATTATTTAAATCTTTTTAAACTTCACACATTTGAACAATTGACTGATTTAAAACCATTCAAATGCAAGAAGACTTATAAACACTCAATATGGCCTGAAGAAAAAGCTCATATATCTTAAATTGAGTTCTCTTGTAAGTTTTCTTGTTCTTGGCAAATGTATAAAAATAATGGTCATTTAAATCACACTGGTGAGTAACGTTAAAATGAGTCTTAAGTGAATGTAAACAATCAAGTGAAAAATATATATGTCTATATATGTATCGATACTTTAGATCCATCCACTATTTCTATCTTAAAGTAACTGCATTCTGATCAATCTGCTGATTGTGTCTGTGTAATTAAATCCAAAACAAAATTAAAATTTTATAAAACTTAGTGCTTTTGGCTGAGTAACTTCCGTAGCTTGATTTGATTTATTCTGTAAAGACTGTTATTTTTGATCAGATTGTTTATTTTCACCTACATGTACATATTTAAACTGCTTGTATCTCTTTGCTACTAATTTATCTTATTTGTTCTGGTTTAATACTGGCATAATCAATGGAATTAGGAATTTAGGTTTTGTTTTTATCTAAAAAGCTGCAAACATTATATGTTTATTTACTGGAATTTGAGGAAAATATTGGTCAAAAACAACTAAAACAACTATTTTATGTTTTAGTGATTGTGGTGACAATAATCAATGATAATAATAATACACTACAGACAATAATTGTTGATGATAATAATCGTGGAACCAACATCACTGTTTGCAATACACTTTTACACACACATACACTTATTTAACAACACACTTTACATGCCAATTTGCACATAACAAATACACTTGTTACACACAAATACACTTATTTAACAACACACTTTACATGCCAATTTGCACATAACAGCTGCACATATAATGTTGTATATAGTAATACACCTGTACATACACTTGTCCATCTGTATATTTGCATTTAACACTTACTTCTATTTTTTGAATATATTTATTATCTGTTATTTGTCCTGTCTCTGTAATTCTGTTGCACTGTAGAAGCTCTGTCACGAAAACAAATTCCTCGTATGTGTGAACATACCTGGCAATAAAGCTCTTTATGATTCTGATTCTGACAAGGGAAATAACTACTAAAAAGATTTCTTTATTTATTTTTTAGTTTTTGCAATAGGCCATAAATGTACATATTTGTTCAAATAAAATTATGATTCTTAAGACAATTTCATTATATTTAGTGTCTAAAATACACTGTAAACAAATCAATAGATGACAGGTTCTGTGTTTGAAAACTAGACTTTCATGTAAAATATATTATTGTATGTAATATTTGTTGGCAGCTGTTCTATGTCAACTATAGTGTTATGTTCGATGTTAGTTTTTGTGTGTGTATTTATTATTCTCATACTCTCCGTTTCCTACTACACCTTCAGGTTTCTTATTGGTCCAATTCTATCTGTCCATCATCATTATGACGGTGCCAGTTCCACCAATTCCTGGACGCGCTGTGTGATTTAAATCTCCGACAGACCAGTGTGTGGTGTGCGCTCTGCCTCGGCGTACCTTTGTGCTCCTCTCAATCTTGTTTAATGCTTAGGTTTTGATGTGATTTATCTCAGTCTTACTGTGGTAATTCGAGTTTACTTGTTAAACTTCGTTAGCTTTAAGTAAAATGATTTGATGGTTGTTGTGTGATTCTAAACTGAATCTATGACCTTCTTGGTAGGTTTATTTTTGTTTAGATTGAGTTTTGTTAGATTAGTTGGAGTGTTTTGCCACCTGTGTAGTTTTGAGTTTTGTAGTTTAATTAGTTTAGATCGAGTGTCGTATACACTGAAGATGTCAGGTTTATTTTTCCTTATTTACTTTTGTCGCCTAGTTTAGACTTTAGATTTAAGGATTGTTTTGTTTTGTTAATTTCTTTGATTTGGCTTACACTCATTCTTTCCGTTTAAATATAATAGTGTAAATGTTTGTTTGTTTTTCCCCAATTATTATTGTTACTTATAGTTTAATCCATGAAGTAAAAAGCTTTAAATGGAGAACTGATATTTTGAAATTGAATTTGAAAGTTAACAGTCAGTGTGATTTTCTTTTTAAAAATATGTATATATTTTTATTCAGCAAGGACGCATTAATTGATCAATGAATGAAATCAAAATTCAGTTGTGACACCCCAGGAATACATTTATTTTGAAAAGCTATTAAACTAGAAAAAAGTTCAATTAAATTTTATTAATATTTCCCAATATTTCCCAATAGAAGTAGTGTTTACTGTAGTTTTGATTAAACAATAAAGCATAAAAAAATGTTATATTTTTAAGTTTGTATCACACTCATCAATATATTATAGAATTATACATATGATTGTCATTTTTCTTCATTCATTTATTTTCCTTCAGCTTAGTCTCTATGTCTGAGGTCACCACAGCGGAATGAACCACCAACTATTCCAGCATATGTTTAACACAGCGGATACCCTGCAACCCAGTATTGAGAAACACCCATACACAGTCATTCACACACACATACTCATATAAGGCCAATTCATTCATTCATTCATTTTCTTGTCAGCTTAGTCCCTTTCTTAATCCGGGGTCACCACAGCGGAATGAACCGGCAACTTATCCAGCATTTGTTTTATGCAGCGGATGCCCTTCCAGCCGCAACCCATCTCTGGGAAACATCCATACACACTCATTCACAGACATACACTACGGACAGTTTTAGCTTACCCAATTCACCTGTACCGCATGTCTTTGGACTGTGGGGGAAACCTGAGCACCCGGAGGAAACCCACGCGAAGACGGGGAGAACATGCAAACTCCACACAGAAATGCCAACTGACCTAGCCGAGGCTCGAACCAGTGACCTTCTTGCTGTGAGGCCGTGTCGCCTCTAAGGCCATTTCAGTTTATTCAATTCGCTTAGAGCACATGTTTTTGGACTTTGAGGGAAACCGGAGCATCTGGAGAAAACCCACTTGAACATGGGGAGAACATGCAAACTCCACACAGAAACGCCTGCTGGTCCAGCCGGGACTTGAAGCAGCAACCTTCTTGCTGTGATACAACAGTGTTAACCACTGAGCCACCGTGCTGCCTTTTTAATCATTTTTTAAATTAAATTTACTTCATTTATTTAATTTTTTGCAATACACCACATTAACTCTTCATAATTCTCTAATTTACACTCTCTCACTCACTTCGACTGTGTCTGTTTGGTGATGTTCTTGATTGTGAGCCCCTCTTTGCCAATGATGGCTCCCACAAACTGTGTGGGCACCAACATGCGCAGGGGGAAATCTGGCTGTTTTTGCCTGGATCCCAGGGAGCCTCCAGAAGTCCCGGGCTGGGAGTCCTGTTCCCGTGAGGTCCTTCCCCCTCGACGATTCCGGGTCGCAGGCAGAGCCGCAGCAGCATCCATATCCATAATATAAGACACTTTAAAAGAGTAATCCTCAAACGTCTGTCCTGTTAACTTCTCCACAGCTCTGAAGATACAGATGGTGACAATTATCAGTGGAACAATGTTTTTTATAATCAGTAAAGCTGGTATGTTTCAAAGCTCAAACAGGCAGTATGATAAAAGAAGAGTATATGCGATGTGAACAACTTTGCAGATAAAGGGAACTGTTTTATTTTCTGCATCACATGCCATGCATTACAATGTATAACATTAATATAAGTCTCACTGATGTGTTCAATCTAAAATGGGTCAAAAAATTTAAGTATCGAAGCAAAGGGTTGGTAATACAGCTTTTTCTGTTGGTGTATTTAAACTGATCCACTAAAATGTTGGGTATAACTACAGTTTTATATATTGAAAATCTTACCATGCAAATGTAGAACAGGAATCATTAGATGTCTACATATTAAAAAACTCTATTAGGCCCCCAAAACTACAACTTGGCCCCAAAACATTATTTAATTGTCATTTATTGCCATTAATTGTCACCATCCTTAAGACCAGCAAATTTTAAAAATCATTTTGAATATATTAAGAATATATTACTGTATGATGCCTTATTCCTTTAAATATTTGAATGAATACATGTCAAATTAAGGATGTTTCATATTGTACATAAATATGTTAGGCTGAATGATGATGGAACATTATTGAATCACCCATATTTTATTTTCACGCAAGTCAAGGTAGAAACAAACACTTCACTTGTATTTATTATACATTCTAACCATAAAGAAATGCTATTTGTTACATATATATAATGAACAGTAGTCATTTTCTGTAAATTTTCTTAATATTATATGAATATATTATATATTATAATATTATATCTCAATATTATATGAACAGAAAGTATTATTTATTCATTGATTTTCTTTTCGGCTTAGTCCCTACATTCATCTGGGTTCGCTTATCCAGAATACGTTTTACGCAGCGGATGCCCTTCCAGCTGCAACCCATCTCTGGGAAACATCCATACACACTCATTCACACCCATACACTACGGACAATTTAGCTTACCCAATTCACCTATACCACATGTCTTTGGACTTGTGGGGGAAACCGGAGCAACCAGAAAAAACCCACATGACCACGGGAAGAACATGCAAACTCCAGTTTGAGGCTTAAACCAGCAACCTTCTTGCTGTGAGGCAAACGTGCTACCCACTACACCACCGTGGAGACCCAGAAAGTATTCTAAATATATAAATAAGCAAAATATATAATAAATAAATCATTCAGCATAACATACAGTATATATTTATGTGCAAGCGTCTGTGTTGAAAAGGTCAAGTGTTATTCCACCAAATAAATTTAATTACATTTAATTCAATAAGTAAAAATGAACATAAATATGTCTGAAAACATACCACCTTTTCACTTATTTTATGCAAAAACAAATGCATGTCTAAACTACATCTTTATTTTTTTAAATGAAGAATAAATGCTTCAGATTCTTACACTTTAGCCTCCTCTTTCGTCGAGTACGTCACATTCACCACTGCTGTTTCAGTGTCAGTGTTCACTGCAGGAAGAAAGGGCAAACGAAATCAGTTCCATATTCATAAACAGGGACCTTGTTCTTATTCATAAGCATGTGAGACTGCATGCTGCTGTATCAGGTACGCGCAGACAAACAAACAGTTTTACACTAGTGCTATGAAGAGCCACTTGAGTGTGTCTGCATAGAAAACGAGGATTGCTATTCCGTGGCCAGATGTGTGCTTCACAGGACAAGCACAAAACAGCCCTGACGGCCACAGATCAAAGCCCTGTGAAGCATCTAAATACAGACACAATGGCTATGTTTACATGCACCAATTTCCGTCAGTCCAAATGATAATTATATGTTTTTTATATATATTCCAATTAAAATTTTGCACAAACATTCGAAGACTGCACATAACAGAGTTATGAAAGTGTACACAAGCATGTTTTCTAAATATAAATATGAATACTGTATATGGCATACAAATACAGTAGACTAGGAATGCAATAAGGTGAGCTGCATCATGTTTTCTCATGCAGGATTTCACTTAGGTTTTAAAACTCATATCATCAGCACCCGAAGTCATCTTCTTTTGAACTGATTTGGAGTTTTGAGTGTGAAGTCTAAAAAAATTCGAGATTATTCATGGTCTGCTGAATGTAATTTGTTCATTCAAATAAGAATTTTCTTTTAATTCTGTGTTTAAACTGTGAGGAGAATGGCAGCTCATTGTACTCAGTTTCTTAAATAACACTCCACTATTTGTTTGCAATTTAATGGATGTTACTCCCATAATTCACACAAAGCATCATGGAGTTTATGAAAAACTTGGATTACACCTCTTAAAGGTCAAACCATATTATATTATCAGAAGAGTATCTTCATTGAATATAAAATCAGTCTTAACAAAGGTTACATTATAAAAAAGCTTTACATTATAAAAAAGCTACATTATAAGTATTTCACTAAGGTCATTTCAGTAAATACAGGCAGAAGCCACTGCAGAGACAATATGGCATTTTAAAGAGTAAAAGTATGCCACTGTATTGATCAGATGTAGTTGTGTGCCTGGAGGACCAGACAGTCTGTCTGGAGGAAGTTGAGTGGGACGACTGGCAGAAATCCAGGCTTCACACATGAAGAACACCACAAAGCCTCACTGTAAAGCAGCTCAAGCGATCAATCTCAAACACAATGAGCGCCACCGATGAAGACACATCATGCTATTAGCTCTGAGAAAGAAAGAGAACTAGCGCTGCACTAATGTGATCATATTTATTTCATTAGATCAGCGCACACGCCATACTATAGCATTGTTTGGATGGCATTTGCTATTTATACGGTGCTGGAGCTGCAATTGTAGATCTAAAAATTGGATCTAAAATCTATTTTTAAAATGCACTTCATACAGTCAATACAGTTTCACAGCCATTTAAAATGCGAAAATAACTTTTATAAGGAATTTAAACAGTTGTTTTGCCACCCTCTGATAGTAATCATACTTCACATTTTGTAGAAAGTGGCTTAATGGTCCCCTTTACAATGTTATAAACTTTAAATACTTTGATTTTTTATCTTTTTTTACATAACAAAACAAAACCATATAGATTAAAATACATTTCTAAGGACGATACTTGTGTTTTAAACTATCAGGAACCCAGTATAATACACTAGATAATCCTAGATGTCAATGTACTGCTTGGTCTTGGCGGTACAAAACTGCTACGCTGCTGCTGCTTTGATTACTGGTGCAAAGCAAGCATACCTCTGAACCCTCCCGTTTTTCCCGGGATTCTCCCGTATTTTACAGTTCTATCCCGCTACCATCCCATAAATGTATTTTTCCATATTTCTCCCATATTTTTAGTCTTTCTCTGAAGGGTGGCAATAAACATTAAAGAGTCGATCCTACCTTTACGTAACTCATACCGCCAAACCACCAGGAGCCGCCCATTGCTCTTAAATGTGAGTCCGTTCTGTGCTTTCGGTTTATTTAGGCAAGAAACACTTTGAAATAAATATTAAAACGGCGGGATTCCCTTTCCTTTTCATTACAGGTGCTGTCGCTCCTCCTATGCAATCCTCAAAACAAGTTATATAGCGGTGCGTGATTGTCAGCTGACACGCTCCATAGTGATAAATAGACGCTGTTTCCCAAACGGATTCTGTACACGCGATTTGAAGTGGAGCGGAAAGTCTGGGTTTTGGGTGCGTGTTTGAACAGACATATACACATAATTAATAATAATAACGTATGAAGATATCGATCTTGATGATTTTTGTTTTTAAACACATCTAATTTTGTCCTAAATGAGCATACAAAGTTAGGAAAGCAATCGAATGCTTTCATTATAACGTTATTGTAATGTATTTTGAAGTGTTATTTAATGTAGTCAAACGAAAAATCATAATAAATGAGATTCATTCGTTGCTCTTTAATAAGAATGTGTAAGAAAAGGGTTAGTGAGATTTGATAATTCTATTTCTTTATTAATGTTATTTTCTGAACAATTTTTTTTTGTTGTGGGGGTGGGGGTTGAGGGTATCCCTTATTTTCACATCCCAATGTTGACAGGTATGAGCAAGTATAGTACCGAGACTTGCTACTGCCAGTATATTCACACACATGCTGTTTGAAAATATACCACGTTGCTGCTGCAAACACAACACACATGCAACCCTGTAGCAGATCTATGCACAGGTGGAGCTGGGCTGGAGGAGGATATCTGAAAACACACTGAGGATTAATAAGCCCTACAACACTGAGGCATGTAAATGCAGAGGACTGCTTTATACTTTTCAAGCTTATTTCCCAACATTGAATCAAAGATCAGGATTCAGAAATAGCCCATATATACATCTTTGTGCCTGTATACACATGAATAAGCAAGTGTATAGTGTTTAGAATTAACCACTCTGGGACATGGTTTAACAACAACAACAAAACAGGCTATCAAAATATTAGACATGTCCAGTAGAAATGGCAATATGATATACATTTTTTACACATACAGCTAAACAAGTCTCCATGTGGACGGGGCCTAAAACAACAAGTGTACACAGGAATACATCTTGCACATCTACTTGTGATCTGATCAACTAAAATACATCTAAATACAGGGTGTAAAAAGGGCAAGACTGGGTCTCAGCAGTAAGTAGCAGAGATATCACAGGCACCTATATTTACCTCTTTATTACCACACTGCACACTACAGCAGGACCCTCACACCAGACTCTCCCTCTTCAATACGCACACTCATCCTAGTCTTGAGGTCATGTCTCTATCAAACACTGTTTGTCTGTGACTTTCATTCATATTCTCTCAATCATGCAGTCTGTTTTCCCTCTCTTTCTTTTTCGGGAACGACAATTACTAAACCTCAAGACTGAAACGTCTCCACTGGTTGCGTGCGTTGATGTGATCCAAGTGTGGATGATGTTTGATCTGCAGTAAGTGCACACATTGTCTCCGTAGTTCACAATCTGTTTGTGATTTAGATTCATTCACATGGGCGCATCAAAGGGCGTAACAGAAAGGACTTCATTTTTTGATCAGTTTACAATGACAGAAATAGAAATGAGAATCTAGATTTTAGACTAAAATTCATGTGAATGTAAAGGAAAGTGCATTTTTAGGTGCATTCACTATTCAAAAGTCAATGCTTAACTTCATTCATGTGTATTGTCAGCTAAAATTCCATGTGACTTTTCAAATTTACTTTCAGTTAAATGTATAGTTGACCCTAGGCCTGTCACAATAATCAATATATTGACTTATCGCACGATACATGAACATCACCTCAATAATTTTTAGTGATGCAATATATATCGCTCATACGTAAAAAATACAATTCTTGCAACATTTTAGCTGATTGCACAACCTCTCTATCTCTATTTGAGGTGTCAGTGTTAGTATGGTTAAAAAACACTATAGTATTTACCATAAATGACTAAAGTATATTTTGATGTGGGTGTCCGACAGCTGAAAATAATTCTGGTTGCAGATATCGCAGCCTTGGTTACTCTTTACCTTGCGTTTTTTGTTAACAATTATTATTATTTGTTTTGGATATGCGTTTTCACATTCTGATTCCAATGCCTAATCATTAAGTTATCAAAAAGACTAAATTAAATGAAATATTCTTAAGAACAAAATCTGATGTGTTCTTTTGAAGAGTAACTTGCGTTATGATGCTATTATATTGCCATTCTGGCATTATATAATGAGAGGCCTAAAATGCTCTGAAAATGACAATAATATCGTTTATCGCAATATATTTTGATGCAATATATCGTACAACAAAAAATAGATATTGTGACAGGCCTAGTTGACCCAAAATTAAAACTTACTCACTATTCACTCACTCTAAAGAGGTTTCTTTATTCTATTGAACACAATATAAAATATTTTGAAGAACAGTTGGGGAAAAAAATATACAGATGTTAATGTTTAGCGGCTTCCAACATTTTTTAAAATATTATTTTTGTGTTACTAATGGAGGGTGAGTAGAAATCCAGTGGGAGAACTATTCCTTCAGTTTATATTATCAATAGGAAAGCAATCTGAAAATCTATCAATAATTAAATAATCAAATTAATCAAATTTAATAGTGTGTGTGAGTTCAATTAATTATGCTTTCACTAGTTACTTTTTCATTCATTCATTTCTTTTCGGCTTAGTCCCTTTATTAATCCGGGGTCGCCACAGCGGAATGATCCGCCAACTTATCCAGCATATTGTTTACGCAGCGGATGCCCTTCCAGCCGCAACCCATCTCTGGGAAACATCCACACATACTCATTCACACTCATACACTACGGACAATTTAGCCTATCCAATTCACCTATACCACATGTCTTTGGACTGTGGGGGAAACCGGAGCACCCGGAGGAAAACCACGCAACCACAGGGAGAACATGCAAACTCCACACAGAAATGCCAACTGACCCAGCCGAGGCTCGAACCAGCGACCTTCTTGCTGTGAGGCGAACGTGCTACCCACTAGGACACCGTGGCGCCCACTAGTTACTTTAAGTGGTGTAAAACATGAATTCATCCACACAATCCATCAATTAATAAAGCTGCAAGCATATTAAATACAAAAATATCTAAAATATCTTTAAATGAAAAATAGCACGTCATACTGCAAATCACTGCTTGAAATGTCAACTTTGAAAACAAAAAACACAAAACATAATAGACTATTTAAGTATAGTCAATTCAGACTAGCCAAGTTTTTACCTTGCTCCACATTTTCTACAGTACCATACTGTGCTAATAAGCCGTCCAAAACCTACAAAGAGAAAAGCACAATTAGTAAGCAGCACAAACAGAAAAACATCAAACCGATTTAAACAAAGTACTAGAAATAACAAAGTTGTAAAGGAAAAGGAACATTTCATCCTGCAATGAAAACCCTGCCATTATATTGACAATTATGTCTGTTGTTATTTTTGTCAGACTAACATAAAAATATATATAAACAATGCAATACTGAAATGTCTAAGGCTGGTGAGATATTTTTTTTCTTGAATTGAACCAATGGCAATCTTTGACTATCTGTCTATTAATACAGCAAACTAATATATTGTAAAATATTATTACAATGCAAAACAACTGTTTTTTTTTCTCGTAGTTATTAAAGAATCATTTTTCATTACACCAATCAGTCATGATTCTTCAGGGGGAAAAAAACATTCTTATATGCTGATCTGCAACTCAAGAAACATGTAATACTATTACTAGAAATGTTGAAAAGTTTTGTGGAAACTGTGATACAATTTTTAGAATAGATGAAAGCTCAAAAAGAACAGCATTTATCTGAATTATACAAATCTTTTTCAACATAATAAAAGGCATTAAAATGCATCCTGTACAATTAAAGCATTCCTTTCTTTAAAAAAAAAATCGTACTGTCTCAAACATTTTAGCTGAGATTTACCAGAGATTTTCTTACTATGGTTGAGATGAAAAATGTCTGTATTACCCACCATTGTAACCTGTAATGCTAATTTAGTCATGTGAAGCACTTCTTAGCCAATCACATAGTGGTTCAGTCTACTTCCCTGCGTACTGCTATAGAGGCAGTGTTAGTAGAGGCATTAGCCCTTATGCTTTGCATGACAATAATTTCAGGCTTGACGTCAATAGGCTTTGGTGTAACTTTGTAGTTCAAAAATGGTAATGTAGTCTTAAAGGGTATATATCCACCTTTTTTCGGAATCATTTGATTAACAGAATGTATTAAATGATCAATTGTGCTCTAATTGTAACAAGTGTCGGTTCTTGTTCAGATTAAACAATGGCAAATGTCAGCTCACTGTTATATGGTATAGTACGGACTGAATGTGACATTTTTTTACAGTAAACCACAAAACTCAAGAGACCAATGCAGAATAATGCAGAGGGACAGTTTCCAAACACACACACATACACATACACACACAAGTGTGTGAGAGCGTGCAAGTGGGCCAGTGATGATGTCATCAGGATTTACAACTGGGTCACCAGGGCTGAAAGCTCTCCAGACTGATTCGCATGGACTGCAGAAGAACTGCACGTGTGTGTGTGTGTGTGTTTGGGGCAGAGCTCCTCAAACACAGTCACTCAGAGAATGAAGAGATGCAGCCCAGAGGAGACAGACAAGTATCCTGACACACACACACACACACATATTGGGTTTTCATGTTTTATGGCGTCTTCCCAAAGACATAATTGTTTGTAACATTGTATAACTGTATATTTTATCCTTTAACACCAACACTAAACACAGACCTCACAGAAAACATTCTGCATTAAAAAAAGAAAAAAAAGAATTCTGCATGATTTATGAGACGTTTTCCTCTTGAGGACCAAAAAATTGTCCCTACGAGGTGATGAATTCCAGCACCACACATACACACAACCGCACACACACAACTAGTTGTCGACCGATATTCATATATTTCTTTTGAAAAGCAGGGTGTCCAATGGCTGAAATTTATCCCATATGATTTTATTTATTATAATTATTAATTCAACTGAAATATCGATTCATTGAATCACATCTAAAAATCTTTTAATAATTAATTAAAAAAGAAAATTCATGAAAAGAGTAAAGAAAGTAAACACTGTAACCAACAGTGCACAGTTCTCTGGGAAGATTACGCATTGGGAATCATATTTCTTTCAAATAACGCCAAGGTAACATTCATTTTACTGCACATCCAGAACACGGCAACATGACATGAATATGACCGTGGACAAATGCATGAAGCACAGAACAATTTAAAATCACAAGGTTAAAGTTTGTGGATCGCATTTGTCCTGAACTCTAAACCTGTCAGATTTCAGTTTACACAGACTGACCATCACACGTAGAACAGGTGATCACGCGGGACACAAATGCACACTTAATAAGATCTCACTGCTGGATCTGACAGAATTTTGAAGGTTTGTGAAATTTTACATTCATTCGTTACTCGAAGATTTGTTTAAATCATGTCAATGTTTATTTTCCGAATGCTGATGATGGCAAACGAGAAAGTATTGTTTGCTTTATTGCTAACTAAAGCAATGGTTATAATACTTTTTGTATAAATTTTAGTAACTTTGTTTAACAGTTTCATCTCATTGTTACAGTAGATAGACTTCTATCATTATAGACAGAACTGAATGACAACAATTGATCAAGAGGGTGAAAGTAGGCACAGTGTGCTCATGCGCTGCCGTTCAAAATAAGTGTCCAATGTCATTGGCCAAACTGAAAAAACATATTGTCGATATTTAAAAATGACAAAAAGCAGTGTATATATATATATATATATATATATATATATATATATATATATA
>CAIGQQ010032765.1:15456443-15466776 GCA_903798035.1 Danio albolineatus
TATATATTTGTCATTTTTAAACATGGACATTTGGGTTTTCATGCTTTATGAGGACTTTTATACACATAATGATTTTTATACAGTACAATAGGGCTGTGCAATTAATCGCAATCGCAGCAAACAAAAAAAATCACAATTTAAGTACATGTAGATTCTAAATCTCATAAGGCTGCAATTTCATCTACTAATTTATTTAGATTTTTGTTCACATTCTAGTGTACATGATTTTATTATGTTAACCAATCAGAGCTGACGCAGCACACCGGGCAATTACACCTAAGCTGAGCGGGAGAAAGATGTTAACCAATCAGAGCTCACTCCACGCACAACGGTTTTGATTTACGTTAGTTTTTATTTCTTGTAATGACTGGAATTGAGGTTAGTTCATCTTTATTTATTCATGTTGTCTGTTTTTAAGACAATTTATTACAGTTTTGTTTATCAAGCGGGGCGCCACGGTGGCCTAGTGGGTAGCACGTTCGCCTCACAGCAAGAAGGTCGCTGGTTCGATCCCCAGCTGGGCCAGTGGGCATTTCTGTGTGGAGTTTGCATGTTCTCCCCGTGGTTGCGTGGGTTTCCTCCGGGTGCTCCGGTTTCCCCCACAGTCCAAAGACATGCGGTACAGGTGAATTGGGTAAGCTAAATTGTCCGAAGTGTATGTGTGTGAATGAGAATGTATGGATGTGTTTCCCAGAGATGGGTTGTGGCTGGAAGGGCATCCGCTGAGTAAAACAAATGCTGGATAAGTTGGCGGTTCATTCCGCTGTGGCGACCCCGGATTAATAAAGGGACTAAGCCGAAAAGAAAATGAATGAATGAATGAATGTTTATCAAGCAGCTAGTGCTGCTGTGTACAGTATGTTTTGAACTAGAGTTGAGGCTAGTTAATCTTAATTTATTTTATGTTGTCTGTTTTAAAGACAATTTTACTACAGTTTTTTTTATTAAACTTAATACTGTTATTTCATTGTGAAATTTTTTATTATTTATAATAAATTTTTTATTTATATTGCGTACTGAATACATGTAGAATGCATGTATGTAGCTTTTTTGAAAAAGCAAAAACAGCTGCCAAAATCGCAAATCGCAATATTCATACAAAAAAAAAAACGCAATATGATTATTTTAGCCATATTGCACAGCCCTACCGTACAAACTGTATATTATGCCCCATTACCCAAACGCAACACTCTTACACAATTTTAAACTTTCAAAGCATTTTTACATTTTCATTCCCTATGATTTGAGCCATTTTCATCTTTTCAATAATTACTTGTTTCGATAAACTTGTTGGGACATTTTGATACAAGCACACACACTAGGTACACACATACACACCACACACACGCACATACTGTATACACACATACTCACCTCCCACTGGAGATGAGGAGGAATGTTCCGGATCTGAATCTTCCGACTCCTGTGGACACAGAAAGAAAGAGAGAGACACAGTGAGACAAAACACAAAAGTAAAAGAGAGAGTGAGTTTAGAGAATAGACGAGCAGCGACGTTCAGCATTAACTCTACATTTGAACACATACTGTATTGAAATCAATCAGATCCAACAGAGACTAAAGAAACAGTAGTCAGGCATAACACCTGTAAAAGCAAAGTGAAGAAGCTATTGATTGTTGCTATTGATTGATTGAAGCTATTGTTTGTCAATGATACTTTACAATGAGGATTCATGTTACATCATTTAGTTTACGGCAGAGTTCATTTGTGGCCCGTTTCCACTGAGTGGTACGGTACGGTTCGGTACGCTTTCCACTGTCTAAAAGTGTACCGGACCGAACCGTACCGTACCACTTTTTAGTCACACTTTGCAAAGGGTCCCAAGCGTACCAAAGGGTGCCGTAAGACGGAGCTAGACACGCAGCTGAACGCCATTGGCTTACAGAGATACGTCATTTGCTTCCGCAACAAGCCAGAATGAAAAAAAAAAGACCCGGCTTGTTTATTACACAGCCGAGAGACAATGCTCCGAAATAATATCAGCATATAATAACGAGCCATGGTCGACCCGAGCTCAAACAAACTTTGTCGTCGTCTTGAACAGTCACAAAGCTGAGAGAAGAGCAGATTCTTATGGGTTATGAGCCCATTAGCGCGAGGGCGAGTGGTTTCGTTTTGTCGCTTGCTCTTGCGTGCGCGCCAATATTTGAAATAACAAAGTTAACCTGGTCTATTATAAACTCGGAATGACGGAGTTACTCTCTAACGAGATAATAATGACGGAGAGGCTACATGTACTGGTGATGATAAAAGACACAGATAAGAGGTTTGCACAGACGGGGCTCTATTTTGTATTGTTTTTGAACCTAAATAAGGCATAAACGTCTGCTGTGTGTAGTTTTTCTGTAATTTGGTAACATCGGAGACTGTAAGGGGCTGTATGTGTTCATATATGATGAATTTATTTATTTATTTTATATAATCGCGGACAGTAGGCTATTTCGCATCATTGATCTAGTTATAATCAGATCATGTTCAGTCAGTAATGAATGTGTTTATGTGTATAATAAAGCATCTGTTTTGTGAGAAGTGCTTCTTGTATGATTTATGAACGACCCATAAAGCTTTACTGTAGACATTTTCACGAGCGAAAATGACATCTGTCATACACCACGCCCACCAAAAGAGTACCCTTTTGCAGTGGAAACACAAGCCTGATAAAGGTGACCCGTACCGACCCGTACCGTACCGTACTGTACCACTCAGTGGAAACGGGCCATTGGTGTCAGTTCAATGTTGAGTCAAGATCAATTGTTTTGCATCATAAGATCGCAATCGTCAGGAGCTACAAGTTCTGATCATGTTTTGCCTGTGTGGAAATTTACATAATCTAGTTTCAAGAGTTTTAGTCTTTATGCACTTTCTGACTATAGGACAAAGTCTAAACTGGCAGAATTGAATTAACACCTAGGCATCTGAATAGGCACTGTTATGTTGATGAGATCAGGGCTGGACATCTTTGTCTCAATTCAGACTTCAGACTTGTTACAGACTACACTTGTCATTACAAGGCTGCATTTACACTGCAGATCTTGATGGTCAATTCTGATTTTGTGACTGTAACTGATTTTTTTGATGACCAGCTTACATTATCTTTTAAAAGTGACTCGTATCCGATTGTCTGCATTTACACAGCAACAGCAAAGGCGCTATGACATGGAGAGAAAAAAAAAAAAAAAAAAAGAGCGGGCGCTGAATGAGAGCTAATGATAAAAAACACTCTTCGGTTCATTCCTGTATTTAATGTGTTCGCAGGGTTTAATAAAAAAAACAATTAATTAATTTGACAGGTTGTTTTATTAGAGTTTAATCACAGAAAAGTGAAAGTGAAGACAGGTGAAAATCCAATCGACCTGCTTGCACTGCAGTCACGGAATCAATTCATATCGAATTGAGTCACTTGAACCATGCGGTGTAAATGCAGCCTAAGAGAATCCTGTAGGCTCTTGTAGACTCGTGGACTTCATGAAGATCCTGTATGAGTGCAGAAATTCTGCTTGTTTAAGTCTCCTGTACTGGGTTCTCATTCATTTTTTTTTTCCTAGCAACTGAATATATATATATTTGTATTTATATATTTGTTTATAATATATTTTTTTAGAATACACCTGTATTTATATATGTTTTATAATATTTTTTTTATAATACACCTGTATTTACATATTTTTATTCTCACAGTGCTGGTAGCCATTTACTTGCATTTTATGAATCACAGAGAACCATAGTTTCAGCTAACAATTTTCTTTAATGGTCTACTTGAGAAAATAAACTGCTAACAATATACGAGATATCGATTATATATGAATAATTATGTACATTTTAATAGAAAAAAAGCATTTGAGCTGATGTGAAAATGCATTTCGAATGAATTTTTCATTCATTCATTCATTTTCTTTTCGGCTTAGTCCCTTTATTAATCTGGGGTCGCCACAGCAGAATGAACCGCCAACTTATCCAGCATATTTTTTTTACATAGGTTGCAGCTGGAAGGGCATCCGCTATCATTGGGAAACATCCATACACTCATTCACACACATACACTACGGACAATTTAGTTTACCCAATTCACCTATACCACATGTTTTTAGAAAACTGGAGCACCCGGAGGAAACCCACGCGATCATGGGGAGAACATGCAAACTCAACCAGCCGAGGCTAAAACCAGTGACCTTCTTGCTAGCGTAAAAAAAAATGACAACATTTTTAAACAACATAATAATTAGATAAACATTGTTAGGCAGTTATTACAGGTATCAAAACAAACTTGAACAGAAATGGCTGATAACTGTATAAAATGTAAAGATATCCAATAATCTACAAGAAAACTAAATCTGTGTATACTGTAGGAAAAAAACAAAACAATTTTATAAGCCAAATAGTAACCCCCTATATGGCCCATACTAGAGATTATTTAATATGCATATCACACCATATTTTAATAAACCCATTGTCCCTGCTGCCTTCTACATTTGTTAAAAACCTTTAAACCAATTATAACCTCATTGCATACACTGCAGGCATTCGTCCAATGGCATAAGCTCAGGAGAGCGAGCGAGCGAGAGAGACTGAGAGAGAGAGATGGATTAGCTCAGAGAGAGCAAGTCCCTCATTCACTCCTTTGCACCAGAGGGACTCGACTGTGTCTGCGCTCCTTCATTCATCGAGTCCGACGCTACCGACACCAAAGCCACACAAACCGCTCCACCGCAAGCTGTTAACAACTACATTAAAATGAGTGGAACTGAGCTGGCCAGAGGAAAGAGATTTAAAAAGCAGCAAAAGAGAAACGCTGAACGAGATCTGCAGTCATTTTCGCTCTCGCTTTATTATGGCTCTTCTGCAGGTACACATCCTTTGGACAAATGAACAGTCTAACTGTTATTTTGGGGGCCAATTACAGATTTATGAAAGCACTATCGGCTGATACTGATTCAGATCATTGTTCACTGGGTCACTTTGAAGCCCAGTCATTTTTTACTTTATTATAGGGATGATTCTATCAGCTCAATACCTCCATTTAACAAGGATTCATTAAAGTGATCGGATAGGACTGTACAAACTATCAGTTTATATACAGTATCTCTTCCATTTTTGCATCTTTATTGACACTAAAAACTCACATTTCTGTTAAATGAATAAATTATTTTCATATTTTTTCAGACACAAACAGTTGTGGTTGCGTGGGTTTCCTCCGGTTGCTCCGGTTTCCCCCACAAGTCCAAAGACATGTGGCATAGGTGAATTTGGTAGGCTAAATTGTCCGTATAGTGTATGAGTGTGAATGTGTGTGTGTGGATGTTTCCCTGGGATGAGTTGTGGCTGGAAGGGCATCCGCTGCGTAAAAATATGCTGGATAAGTTGGCGGTTGATTCCGCTGTGGTGACCCCGGATTAATAAAGGGACTAAGCCGACAAGAAAATGAATGAATCAATGAAACAGTTGTTTTACAATATTTTGGATCAAATAAATCCATCACATTTCCCAGAGATGGGTTGTGGCTGAAAGGGCATCCGCTGCGTAAAACAAATGCTGGAGAAGTTGGCGGTTCATTCCGCTGTGGCGACCCCGGATTATTAAAGGGACTAAGCCGAAATGAAAATGAATGAATGAATGAATAAATCCATCAAATAACAGACAGGCTTGTGATACGGAAAGACCCTACCCTTGGTTCTCAAGCTTTTTTCACCAAGTACCACCTCAGAAAAAAATTGTCTCTCTATGTACCACCATAATAACTGGTATTGAAGTACAGTAGCATAGTGGGCCTATTTAAGCAGCTATAGCTCTGCGCAGATCAAAAACGAGGCAGAATAATTCTTCTTACAAAGCATTTTTATTATTGTCAGCGACTTTTAACATAATAAATAGTTTGAACATCAACAGTGCACTGTGCTTACAGGTAAAAAATAACGTCAATGTTTCAATTAAAATGTGCTTTTAAAAGGTCAATTAAAAATAGCGCTGTTCTTAAAACGTAAAAAAGAAAACTGCTGTACTTAAATGTAAACTATTATCATATAGAAGCCTATTCATAGAAACCTGGAAATGTTCCTTGGACCTCATAAATATAGGCTATTTGTCATGGTGTTCATGTATAAACTCTTTTTGATACATTATTAAACAAGCAAATAAGTCATTTATACATGCAACATATATCTTTGAGATCAAAACATTAACTCATTTTAAATATGAATAGGATTTATACTTAAATCAGAGATTGGATCTGCTTACTTCGCATTAGAGTAGGCTTTATGTGACCGAAAAAGAAGTGATTAAATTATACCTGTCAACATTGGGATATAAAAACACAGAATATGCCCCCAACAACCCTTACAAATATGGAGAGGAAATTAGCTTCAAATGATAGAATACATGACAAACGTTAGAAAATTGAAAATAAGATAAAAGGTTTAGCTTATTAAAATCAATTTACTAATCACATCAATGTTATCGAATGTGTGAAAGCGTTAAGTGTGATCATTTTTTTTTACTTAATTATTCAGATTCCTGCACGTACCACTAGAAGGAAGCCTGCGAACCACTAGGGGTACGCGTACCACAGTTTGAGAACCACTGCCCAACAGTATTAAATAATAGAATGGTGGTTATTATAACCCAGGGGTTTGGTTAACTACTAATATTTATTGTTATATTTGTTATGTTTTACAGTGAAAATGTTAACATCTACATATAGATTTATGAAAATAGCATGATTAGTTACATTTACTGCATTTTGTTTGTTGGACTGGTGTGAAATCTGGCAACACTAACCTGTACCACTACGGAGGAAGGAACAATTCAGAAGAGACTTCTAGGAGATCATATAGATATAGGAGATGTATATTTGGTGTATGGTAGCTACTGTATTTCATGGCTGAAGCAGGCACAATGAAATTCCTTCATTCACCTGAAAATTCTTTCCATCAATATAACTAACACGAACACCATCTTGCAAAGGAAGCATGCCTTGCATCCATAGAGACATTTGTGAGAGATGACTCAGAAAATATTTATTTTGGTGCAGATCCAGAACTGTATCTATACAGAATATATAGAATAATAAAATAATGTAGAATATTTATAGAACATATAAAGAAAATAAAAGATATTCGATTTTCAGGTGCTGCATAATATCATTGCATCTGCTGCAGCCATGATACGGCAGCAAAGCTCCTTGGTGTTTACGAGTGAGATTATAGGTCCTAGACATCTCGACTAAGAAAATAGCAACTTTTCATTTTCAATCGGTCTTAATGCACGGTGCAATTAGAGAAGAGTCAAACTGTAAATAAGAAAACGATCAAAACTAATGGTCTAATCCATTTCAATGATCTATGCTATGCTAAGCTAGAAGTGATTCTGTCAGACCCACGAATCGGCTGAATGGATTAAAAATGAAAACAACTCAACTGCTAAACTTTAGCAGAGTTGTAAAATGAGCCAAAATGTGGAGTGTTACTTCAAGATCCTTGTTTGGTTGTCAACTGAAAACAGTGAAACTTCCTTGACTCCGGTCTTTACATATTTCTCACCCATTAACCGACACACTTCGCATTAATCCAGTGAGAACTGCGCTCTGTAAACCTTGACACTTCAGTCACCTCAGCCTTCAGTGCATCACTTCAGCTTCAGTTAATGCCGTGGACTGCAAGCGGTCAATCCTCCTGAGCTTCCTTTGAGAAGGGTAAAGCGGGGACGTCCGATCTGACCATGCAGAGTTCAGCTAGCTCAAACCAACACCTCTTTATCCTCCATTCAATTAAAGCTTCAAGTGAAACACAGTGTCTATCTCAAACTTATCAGTGCCTTTTAATACACTTATGTCAAGATGAAATATCCCAACACTGGACTCACCATAAGATATTATGGGATATTTCATGATTTTTAGTATTATATCTACTTTAAAAAAAATTATAATAGAAATGTACAGTGTGCATTTGTGGTGTGAAATGAATAATTCAGTAATTCATTTAACAGCCTTTAGGGGAATGAAGTGACAGAAATATCAGGATTTCAAGAGTTCACACTTGATTTGATATAAGCTTGTTTGGCATGCTGTCCCGGGAGAGAGCCCTGAGCTCAAGGGATCCTCGAGCCCAGGGCTCCCTCCCATTTGTAGAGCGGGAGGGGAGCTTGAGCTTAGGTAGCTCTCAAACTCCCCACTGCAGCAGCTAAGAGAAACATCCGAGGAGGAAGGGAGTTAGACCAGAGCCTGAATTGTTTAATCTGTTATGAATTATACATCTTTGGATGGTGGGAGGAAACCGGAGGGCCCGGGGGAAACCCACGCGGACACGGGGAGAATATACAAACTCCACACAGAAACACCCACCAGCCTGGCGAGGACCACTGAGCTGCCGTGCCGCCCGATCTAAGAAAAGGAGGAGAAGGGGGAGGAAAGGAGGGTTTTCTTCCATACGAAGATAACTGAGGACTGGAACTGTGGTTATTTATAGTAGAAGGGGAATCATATGATTGGGAGATCGTGATTAGATAATGTGCAGCCAGCCGTGGTAAATCATAAGCACGTGATCCTCTCGAAATTAGTTTGTAAACAAACTTCACTTATTTAAAAAAAAATTAATCAAATCGGTGTTTGGAAAATAAAAAGCTTATATAGAAGCATGATTTCCACAAAAATACTAACCAGCATGACTGTTTTCAGCACTGATAATAATAGCAAACGTTTTTAGATCTGACATCATGTTAATTTATTCTAAAGCATTTTTGGTTTCAGTTTTCAGCAAAGTGCATCCTGAATTTTCTTGGTTTCGGCCCAGAATTTTAATGTTGCTGCTTTTCTAGAAATTTTTAATTGTAATAATCATATAAAATACTATATTATTATTATTATTATTATTATTATTATTATTATTATTATTATTATTATTATTATCATCATCATCATCATCATCATCATCATTTAATAGTAAATGTAATTTAAATAATAGTAAAGTTGTAACAATAATGAAAATGAAAATACAATTTGAAAAAGCACTGGATACTGGTTGATAACATTATTTGTTTTATGATATACAGCGCAAATCTATTGTATAATAAAAAGCAAACTGTATCAACTCATTTACAAATACTCTCCATCATTTATAAGAATGTTATTCTACATCTGTATGACTTCAATTTTTTCCTATGGTTTCAAAGCTTTTTGCTTATTAACCTTCTTCCAAATATCTTCTGTGTAGGAAAAAACAAAGATGTACAAAACTGAATCGAGGTTGAGATGCAGACGTCACAACAAGGACTTTCTTCTTCTGTTCAAAGTCGTCTTCTTTTTACCACCACAACTATCTGTGTTCTTTTCCTCTCTCCTCCATCTCTCCTCCACCCTGCTGGGGTGGAAAAAATGACAGTGTTCTCCACAACTCTTCAGGGGCTCCTCATTTTCAGCATGCCTGTGGCAGCACTGGATTACCGAGCCCTTCCTGGACGCGCAAACGCCCTGCTCATCACAGGAACCTCAACACCAGCATCTACACGTTCACAAATGACACGTGTGGAAAAACCTTCAACTGAGATGAGCTCCGTCACTTGACCGGTGGTGCTTGCATAGGCATAGAGTCTGTTCAAATTGCTTCATTTCTTCCTGCCCTTTCCCTACTGTCAGTCTTATTGCTATAAATAAAATGTCAATAAATGTAAATTGTACTGTTAAGAAGATATTTAACTGTGGATACTAGTTTCCCCTGATTTTACATTTACAGCGTAGATTGCATTTGCCAATATCTAACCCTTATTTTATGTGCATGTTATAAAAATGAAGCACAATATCGTAATGTATGTTATTTGACATATTTAGGTCTCTATGATTATCCTGTCATGTTGAACAATACGTTTTGATTACCATGTATTTAAAATGGTGCTTTAAAAGTCCCGAACAGTTTAAATCAGGATAAAAGATGTAATAAATAATAGATACAAATAAAATGAAAAAAAATATTAATAATTTGGGAAAAAATATAACACGATTTCTTAGGGTCCCTCATATTGAACATTATAATATTGTGATCGCTAAAGCTATAACTTTTAAGACTGATTAAAGTCTTATTTTTAATTATTACCAATGACATAAAAATAATCATTATCTATAATATTAATATTGTTGGTTAATAAAGCTTACAGTTAGAAACAAATATTTTAATTACTTTCAACATCAACATTACAGACAAATCCTTAACTGTGATAATGAATTTTCTTTTTAAAAAATTACACACATACATACATACATACATACATACATATATACACACACCACACACACACACACACACACACACACACACACACACACACACACAC
>CAIGQQ010032765.1:15466786-15490905 GCA_903798035.1 Danio albolineatus
CACACACACACACACACACACACACACACACACACACACACACACACGCATATATATATATATATATATATATATATATATATATATATATATATACACATACATACATACACATACATACATACATACATATATATATATACATACATACATACATACATACATACATACATACATACATACATACATACATACATACATACATACATACATACATACATACATACATACATACATACATACATACATACATATATATAAGACTTGCATGATATTGGAAAAATCTGGCATTGCGATATTTAGTTTTTCTGCGATATATATTGCAATATGAACACAATTTCACCAGATGGCTTGAATTTGGAGAGAAATCATTCATTTAGATTGAGTGGGGTGGTTTTGTAATGATGTGAATCATGTATAAAATGAATAAACTAATAGTAAGCAAAAATAATTACAATAGAGCAAAGAAACAAGCTGCAAAAATTAATAATAAACAAGTATTCAGGTACAGAAATTGAATAATAAAATGTCAAATGTAAAACACTGTGTAGTCATCCTTGTTTTAATATTACATTCAAATTATTTTTCATTAAAGTTACAAACGTTGTACATTTGTGCTCTTTAAATGCCTTAAAAAACACACGGCAATGATAAACTTTCACTTTATGGTTATAATTTGGTGGTTTGAATCATTAATAATCCCAACTCAACATTGCATATCCTGTGATGTGACTATTGTGGACACACACATTGCGATATCAATGCTGATATCTTGCGCAGCCCTAATGTATATACTTAATCTTTTGTGTTATAAATATAATAGTAACAATAGAAATTACTTTAATGCACAAATGAACCAAAAATTAGTTTTATTTTAGTGAAAATAATAGATTGCTATCAGAAATAACATGAAAATAATAAGAGTTTATTCATATCCCTCAGACTTCTTTTGTATGTCAGTGCACAAGCTCTGAAAGGCTGTGTTTTGTGTAAAAGCTTGATTTTCTTGTGTCACTCACATACACACATATAATGCCATAAATGAAACACTGAGAGAGGCAGGCAGACACTGAACACACTGAAACACACACTGAAACACTGAGAGAGGCAGGCAGATTCCGCATCTCTGAGGACAAATTTATGTTGTGCCGTCGGGTGGGGGCAGGTTTATTAGCTTGTTATTTTCGAATGTCTTCAGTGAGTATTTGTTTATATTTATGTGTAATGGAGCTGAACCCAATGGCCTTTTGAAACCGGTCTCACAGACCCCTTCACCCCAGTCCAAAACCACCAGCGCTAGACGATGCAGGCTGAATGCGCTGCTTACCGTGTGTTTGTTGAACGCAACCAAGCTGTCTGCTGCTGGTTTAGAAATGGGTGCCAGACAACTAAATAAAAAAACACTCTTCTCAATTTCTGCCTTTGAATATCTGAGGGTGGCCGCGTTCATTTGAAAAGCTAATATTTACAGCCGGCAGCTGCAGCGCGAGAGCTAGAAAAGCATGTCTGCGCACACGCTCGTATACTGATCTTCAGATCCAGGCGGACGATTCGCCGGGCAGCAGACGGGTCAGAATAGCACCATTCACATTGGGCCAGGACCTCTCAGACCTGCTAACGACCACCGTCCGATCATCCCTGTCAGCCAGACGAAATGATATTCACCATACATAAATCACCCAGCCACAGCGAGGGCACGTGAGCTAATGGGGCGTCACACGTGTACCAACTTTCAGCCCTTCCTTCTGTCTCACACACACACACAAAAAAAAATCAATTCACAGGTAATGAGAACAGATTTCCAATCAGTTTGAATTTAAATTAATCAATAGAAATTAATAAATTTAAAGCAGTTTTCAATCTGAGTGACCTCCATTCACCTCCACCTGAGTTAGCGACGATCAAACTAAACCACTATACCTGTATTGCTGTATTGACAAATAGGGTTTCGAGGTCTAAGCCTCTCCTCAGTAGAATAGAAAAAATGCTCTCGATAGCTGTTTATGAGCATTGTTAAAGGAATAGTTCACCGAAAACTTTACTTTTAAGTGGTTTCAAACCTTTATTAATTTCTTTTCTTCTACACAAAAGCAGATGTTTTGATGAAAGCTGAAAACATGTAACTGTTGACTTCTGTAGTATCAATGCTAATGGTTACAGGTGTAAGAATGGTATACCTCTCCATGATAATAAACCCTGAGAATTGTTATGGAATTCCACGAGACAAGACCACGAGAATGGTCAGACACTAAAACAATGAACTGGCTAATCTGAGAAGAAGATCAGGAGACCAAAACTAAGATCAAAGCAGATCATTTACATTCCACATAAAATGTTCAAGGTTTTAATATGGTGTATCTTGTAGCTTTATATTCATGTTTGGTATCCTTTTAAATGTCTCTGTGTGATTGGTAAAGTGGTCTTAAGGTCATTGTAATATTTCACTTGTATTTGTTGATTTGGTTTTGACTTTGATGAAATCTCTGCCAGATGCTCCCCCCTCCAGAGATGATTAACACATCAATACACTAGGCAAGGGTCACTGTGACGCCCTGTTGGGTATATAAGGTAAAGATGTGGTATGGGCCAGTGGGATTATTTAGCCAGGAGACCCCGTTGCAGTGTATCAGTCTCTGAGCTGTGCATCAGAGCTTATATGCTGCAATGTCTTTCTACATGGTCAGGTATCAATCTTTAACTCTTAATCTATCTTGAAGTAATTGATGTTGTACAATCTGAATTGGCTTATCTTCTGTAATTATGTGAATTGGAATGGAAAATCTTTGCCTGACAAATAAATGTAAAATTCTTGTTTAAACTCTCATATTTCCTGACAATCACTGACTTAGTATGATATAATCTAGTGGCTAAATCAAACTTTCTTTATGTATGAGTATTTAAATTATAATAAATTGGAGTCAGATTAAATTCGGAGTTGGAAACTAATTAAAATACGTTTTCATAAGTAAAAAATATTTATTTTCACATGTGCTAAAAGGCTTACATGCATTTAACCTTCACCCATACTGTTAGCTCCATCATAGGACCAACAGATGGAACCTTAAACAAGTTTCTAGCTTTCTTGAAAATATCTGCTTTGACGTTTAACAGAAGAAAGAAACTCAAGGGTGAGTAAAAAGATATGGGAGAATTTTCATTTTGGGGTAAACTATCCCTTTAATAATACCACACTAAAGTGTGTTTACTACTGTCTCTTCATGCATCTCAGACATCAATGTTTGGATGCTTTTAAATAAATGAATCACTGTCTGACCATCACTATATGATTTTGTATTACAGCAACTGATTGTATCATCTTTAATCTTCATTTTGATCAACATATGAGCATAATTTTCATAAATATATTAGCTAGAGCTGAGTCATTCATTCATTTTCTTTTCGGCTTAGTCCCTTCTTTAATTTGGGGTCGCCACAGCGGAATGAACCGCCAACTTATCAGCATATGTTTTACGCAGCAGATACCCTTCCAGCTGCAACCCACCACTGGGAAACATCCATACACACTCATTCACACACATGAACTATGGACAATTTAGCTTACCCAATTCACCTATACCAAATGTCTTTGGACTTATGGGGGAAACCGGGAGGAAACCCACACGAACACGAGGAGAACATGCAAACAGAAATGCCAACTGAGCCAGCCGAGGCTCGAACCAGCGACCTTCTTGCTGTGAGGCGATCGTGCTACTCACTGTGCCAACTTGACGCCCTAAGGCTGGGTCATATAGCCAAAATAATTATCCTAATTAAATTTTTCATATGTAGCTGATATCGATTATTAACACATTGAAAGTCAAGTCTCTATTTCTGTGAAGTTTAAATGCAGATTTTTGCTCCTGCAGTGGAAAGTTGTGGAAACCACGTACTGTATTCAACTGTTAATTTAAAACGTCTCTTGTATTGTTACGGCATGAACAAATATCAACCAGATGATCATTTCACAAATCTGATTCGCAGTATCTACAACATTCTGCATTTAAATTTTATGACTGAAGCATTAAACTTTTTTTTTTGCCTCCGGTATAACAGATAACCATAGCCAGAAATAAATTATCTAATTATTAGTTGAACCATGAAATAAACTGTATTAAATAAACTGTACCATGTAATAAACTGTATAAAAAATAATAATCATTAGTATATGCTGAAATGTTTCATAAAAATCTTAAATAAACATAATGTCAAGTTATGTCAAATTTAGGTAGCCAAAGGTAGCCAATCAATGATGCAATTTTTAGAAAGACAAAGAAAATCGAGAACCACTTTTTGTATCTAACATAATTGTATGTAAACTCTAGGTGATGTCTCCAGTAGGCATGGGTCATTATAAGATCCTGACAGTATGATAACCTTGAATTAAAATATCACGGTATGACATTTTTGTGATTACTGCTTTACATGATGTTCTTTTTAAATACCTGGGTTAAAAAAAACTTTTTTCCCCCATAGATTTCTTTACAACTTGTAAAGGCATCTTTGGACACCTTGCTTTTCTTTGGACATACAGTACAGTCAGCCACTGCACTGTTGAGGTCTACAGCAGGCGTGTATGTTGGTGTAAACGCAATTTATTTTTCAGATGTTTGCTGAATTGTGGGCTGACCGGTAGATTTTGATGTGGATTGGACTTTACTGGTGGAGATACTGCTACTGCCCTAAAAAAACTGAATAAAATAGTCATGAAAAACAAGTGTAAAAAAAAAAAAACCATACCTTAGAAAGAATATTTTTTAAAAAATAGCGGTTTTAAAACCTTGACTTTTCCAAACTGAGGTAAACCTTAAAACCAGTTATTGTCCCATGCCTAGTCCCCAGTACTTCATAAATTAATGAATGTTTATATGTGAATTAACCCATTAACTCAAGTTTTAATCACAGCCATTTAAAATGCTGCACTTTTTTGTGAAAACATAACTCTTGAATTAAAAATTATTTTAAAACTTAAGAGCAATTCAAATGTTTCTGAATACAATACTGTATGTATATATATATATATATTAGGGCTGTCCAAAAATTAATCGTGATTAATCACATCCAAAATAAAAGTTTGTTTTGACATAATATGTGTGTGTGTGTTATATATTTATTATGTATATGTGATACATTCATAGAAGCCAAAACTATATATAAAAAAGTTACATCAAAGTAGTTAAGCAAAGCTGCGTAAAACATATGCTGGATAAGTTGGCAGTTCATTCCGCTGTGGTGACCCCAGATTAATAAAGGGACTAAGCCGACAAGAAAATGAATGAATAATAAATATATATATAATTTTTATTATATAGTTTTATGTGTACTATATTGTTGCTTGTTAGTTTATTGCGTAATTAATAATCCCTTTTCTGAAGTGTATTAGCCAAAATGCTCCACACATGTACAGATTTTTTTTGTTTACTTTTTTATTGGCTAATTAAAATTATTAGCTAAATATCACCCAAGTAAAAATATATATATATAAATCGTATTAAACACTAAAGAAATGCACAAACGTATTGAATAGTTATATAAAAATGCATTATGATATAGAAGATTAACTGATTAACTATGTAAAAATAACTCATCTTAAAGGCGATCTGTGAAGGTTTTCCCTGTTCAGTTTGTCTTACCGCAGAAGTTCCCAGTAGATGGCGCCTAATATACAAAATTGCATTGCCGTGTAATTCATTTTAATGCGTGGTTATGGTTATTGACATCATAAATATTTTTTTAATCACACAATAAATGAACAAATGTACAATCTGTAATTTACACCAATAACAATAATATAATACAGTACTGCCATTTACAGTTTCTTTTGCTTTTATCTTTCAACCTTTGTTTGCAAGACAAGATGAATATCATTTCTTTTTCGTTGAAAAAACACATTAAAATTATAACTAAAAATGTTTAATTTGACAAAAAATAACGCTATGTTGTTGAAAAAGTCGCAAATAAAGCAATGGTGTAGCTTGTATGGCACAGCAAGCTCACAATTATGACAGAGCATCAAAACAAAACAGAAAAATGAACCAAAATACTGTTCACAAGGAAACCATCAACACAACTAACTTCTAAAATAAGTTATAGAAGTAATATTAAAAAAAAGAATAGTCAGTGTATTATTAAAACCCTTAGTCATTTTTATTACCATTAATATTATTCACTGATAACTGAATCTATATAATTATACATACTTCAATTTCATTTAAAGACCTTCTAATAAAACAAATGTAAAAGTTGATAGCTTACAAACAGTACAGTACAGTTATTACAGTGTGTTGCTGGCTGATGAATCTATTTTCTCCAGTCGTTTTCATAAACTGTAGACTACTTAGCTGCCTTCATGTGCAGTGATCACAGGAAATAATGACATTTTAATACACAAAGTATACTGGTGAACTGTGTGCAAATAAGTGCAGGTACAAAATCTTCCGAAATGTGTTTTTCACTTGTATTGGGAATCCCATCGTCTCCTTGTGATTGTGCTGTTGTTGTTCAGGAGGTCCAAACTGCTTTGAATGTTATTAGCAAGACTGATCCTTCAGCTTGTTAAGGAATGCCATTAAGTGCATGTGATAAATGGATATTATTTTAGGTTTGGATAACAGCTATATTGAAGAACATCGGATTTACAGGTTATGCTTTGAGTTACTGCTAGTCTTTGTTTATATGTTCAGTGCCACTAGATGGTCCTTAATTTAAGGACCTTAGAGAGAGCAGCTCTGGCACTGGAGTAAATGAGGTAGTAGCCGTCGGTTGTGTTGAAAAATTCCCAGTCTCTGCAGCCATTGGTGCTCAGTCTGTTGACAGGGACAAAGCCCTCGTAACCCTGCCATCTGAAACAAAAAATACACATTCGTTGCATCATTTTGTCAAGACCTGCATTGCATTGTCCTGTCAGATATTTACAAATCTGCATCACAAGTTGAGACATATTTCAAAGTGAAAGGTATCTATTTATATAAAGGTATTTTTTTGGTATCTAAAAAAATTTAATGATAATACATTTATAAAAGTTCACAAATGTACTGTTTTAAATATTTAATGGAAAATATTCATAATATTTATTCATGTTTTATTTTGAAACTTTGAAAAACTGCTCTAAAATCAAAGCTAAATGTCAACTGGAACTTATATTTTCCAAATTTTGACAAAAATGACATTCAAAAGAGATTTTTTTCAGAGTGTAATTACAATATTCCTGTGACAAATCCATTAATTTCTCTCACAGTTTCAGTTTTATCACAAAGCAGACAGCAAATATGTAACTGTGACTGTCAGACCTTTCTGAAGACACGTGACTTGCCAGCAGGCACAGATTCAGAATTCAGAGGCCCCTGGGCACATTGTCTTGTAGGGCCCCCTACCCAGACACGCACCGCAATAGTTGAATTAAAACATTATAATAATATATTTTTTAATAAAATGAATCTATAATGTATTACCCGCATTTTTAAAATAAATGATATACAGTTAATATATTTAAAGTCTACAAAGATTTAACTTATTTTTTTTAATTAAAGCACATGTTTTTTTTAATGGTTTTAGTAGTCTTGATCAAGTTCACTGAGCAATACTAAAAATAGATATTTTAAAGGGTATTCGTTGCAAAAACAAATTAGTTATATTAAGATGTCGCAAGCATTTAAGACCAGGTGGCAAATAACTGGTTATAGAATATTTAAAATAACTATTTAGATGCTGTTTCTACACATATGAAATAAGCTAAACCTTATTAAACACAGACGAGACACTTGTGACTTTAAATCACATTTTCATTATTTTCATTTTTAAACAAAAATATTTCCTTTCTATTCAAAATAAATGCATTTCTAATCTGACATGTACTGGGGGAAAAAAAAGAAAAATTAGTTGATCAGATGCTGGATTCGAACCAGGTTGATGATCGATCACATCAAAACATGATGCCATGCGCTTTACGAGCTACGCTCCTCACAGTGCTGTCAATTGCACTCTTTAGTTTCAAACAGAGATGGGCAGAAATCTCTCAAAAAGCTTATTCCGAGGTGCGCTATTTGCACTTAACCTAAATAGACACTCCAAAATCGGCATCTTTCCCCCTCGCAGGGGCCCCAAGTGCGCACGGGCCCCTGGGCCTGTGCCCATAATGCCCATTGGTTAATCCGGCCCTGCTTGCCAGGATTATTAAATGACAATGTAATATGAAACTTGACACTGCTCACTAACAATTGAAATAAAAATGACCATGGTGATGGCAATGTTTGATTGTCTTAAAGGATGATTCCTAAATTTCAAATGATATGCTTTTGTCAATATTAGGACAAAGGATTACTTAGACTAACCCTAACCCAAATATTAATCCCTCACGCTCATGCCGTTTCGATCCCGATATATGAGATTGTTGTTTTATTTTTACAGTTTTTGGGCACACAGAAATGTTTTTGGAGCTTTGTATGGTTAAAGATGAACCACTGAAGTCACATGGAATGTTTTTGGTTCATTTTCTGTACTTTTTTGAACATCTCCTGACTGTTGCTGTCTAGGGAGGATGAAGAAGAGACCACGGGTTTCATTCAAAATATCTTCATTTGTGCTCTGAAGATGAACAAAGGTCTCAGAGGATTGAAACAACATGAGGGTGAGTAATTAATAACAAATTTGTCATGTTTGGGTCAACTGTCTTTAAGTATAAGATATTAATGTTTTAACCATGTAAAGGCAAACTGGCAGCTAACAATTAAACAAGCTTAATCTTTAGAATGGCATTTTAAAATATATAGATCAATATATTGTCTTTTACGACATCTGAAGGACATTCCTGGCATCTTCAAAGACCCGATATACCCCAAAATGAATAACAAACTGGTCTGATACATTCAGAGTTTAAAAAAGTCTGCAAAGTGAGCTGCCTGCTGTATGTTGGTCTAGTTTTGAGACTCTGCATTTTTAACATGTAAATTTGCTTTATTTCCTGTTCAATCCTTCGAAGTCAGGTGTCCACAAGAATATATATTTCAGCTTTAAGCTTCAATATGCTGCTCAACAGTGTGGACGAGTACATTGTAAAAATGCCAACTAATGTATCCACGATAATATCTTGCTTACATTTAGTTAAAAATAAATATTATATGAATCCTGCACAACTGTGTGTTAGCAAAGCTAAATTAATTATTATTTTAAATATAATAAATCCAATAAAGTAATTATTATAATATTTCATATTTTAAATCTGTAGAACTAGTGACTAAATTATAATTGGTACACAAAAAAATAACTCATTGGGTGAACTCAATTTAATCAAGGGCAGGATTTCCATCCAATAAATTTGTTTAACACCAACTAAAAATATATGTATTTAATCAATTAAATGCAATTGAGTTGGTCCAACATGATTTTATCAAATAAAAGTTTAAATATGTTTGTATTTTTACTTAAACTCAAAGGTCTGATAATATCATGTATGTCTATTATGTGTCGTCCATTTCGAAGTCTCTTAGTTTTATTTGAAATGTTCAAAAGAGCCATTTTTAAGCAGATTACATATTTTTAAGCATAATTTACATCTGCAGTTGATTGAGACTGATCTCAGAACTCATTTTAGGACAATTATTGCTCACTGAGCTAGGCAACAAACTGCATTGTTGCTAATGCCTATACCTAAAGAATGAGTGCTTCTGCAAGGCGGTAGTCTCAAAACATTATTTCAAAAATCTTCTAAATCTTCAAACTAAAGTGAAGATTAAACTCTAACAAGTCTTTCAATTAACTTTAATCACCTAAGATTATTTTTATTGTCAATATTTTAATTATCTTAATTCAATCCAAAGCATGCTGGGAACTACAAATACCCTAACCAGGTAGTTGGACCAAGACAATTTCGTCATGTTGTTAAAACACAAAACGCTTACGTTAACGTAATGGTTTACAAATTTAAGTGGACTGAACATAAAACAAATAAATTAGCCAAAGAAATTACAAGAATTGTGTTGTTTCAGCTCATTTTAAACAGGTAGTTTGAGCAAGCAGCAGTAATCATTTTTTTAAGTGTAGTAGCTGATTAATTAGATCTCAGTAGTGGGTATATAATGCCTTAAATGCAGTCTGCTTTTGTAAACCAATAATAAATAAAGACTTCTATTCCCACTGGTTTAAAATGCATACTAGATGAGACCCATACCTGTATATAACACTATTAAGAGAGTATGAGTTTCCATCATAGGAGTTGGCGACCACCAGGAACTTGTCATCTCCCACAGTAAAATACTCCCAATCTAAAGCACTGAAAGACCCAGACAACAAGTGTTCCTTAAGTACAAACATGACAACTGCAAATTAAGGCTTTTATACGTAATGTTTCTGTCTAATGACGGTTAGTTGACCTGTTTGTTTCAATATCCTGAAACCTGACGAAGGTCTGTGATGTCATGCTGAGCTCATAGATGGTGGAGTTGATGGAGTACAGGATCTTGCCCTCCTCCGTCAGCATCTGGCTGTTGGCCACTGCCAGAAAAACCCTGTTTTCAATCTGGAACATCTCCCAGTCGATCGCCCCGAATGTCTGGAGGGTCAGAGACGAGAACGGGATGTTATTTTATGCAGCCATTTTAGAGAATCACACAATCACTCAAAAGTTTGAAGTTGATCTTTTAAAAGTGGGACTTGCAGTGCAGCAAAATATTTATTATTATTAACATTATATTCTTGTAAATTTTGAAAGTTTAATGCTTTTATTAAAAAAAAAATAGTAAACAGAAAGTTCAAAAAGCATTTATGTGAAATAAAAATCCACTGAAACAATATATTTCTATATTACTATATTGTTTGCATATTTTACTTTATAATATATATAGTTTCATACAAATTTCCAAACTGAATTGGATTCTGACACAATCTCTTCACTTGCCACAATCTGATGTCTGCATCAACATCCAGTGTAATAGATATATCAGGGATCACCAATCTTGGTCCTGGAGGTCCGGTGTCCTGCAGGGTTTAGTTCCAACTTGTCTCAAAACACCTGCCTGGATGTTTCCTAGTGAGCTTAATTAGCTTGTTCAGGTGTGTTTGATTAGGGTTGGAGCTAAAATCTGCAGGACACCGGACCTCCAGGAACAAGTTCCCTCAAGATCCCTGAGATATATTGTTGTAGAAATAGGCCTGTAACAATAATCAATATATCAACTTCGATATTTTTTGATGATGCAATATATATCACCCATATAAAAACCAATTTCAGCAGAATTATAGCTGATTGCGCAGCCTTTGTCATCTCATCCAATCTCTGTTGAAGGTGTCAGTATGGCTAAAAACACTTCAGTACTATGACTGACCATAGTATATTTTCATGTCTGTGCCTAACAACTGAAAATAAATCTGGTAGCAGATGTGGCCTGTTGAGGCACCTGTGCCTGTTTGCAACACTTTAACATTCTAAAATTAGTTTTTTTTTCTAGTTCTTGTTACTTTGCACTTTTTTTTGTTAACATTTATATTATTATTATTTCTTTGTTTAGCATGAACATTTTCACATACTGATTCCAATGCCTAAATATGAAATTGTTAAAATGACTATGTTAAATAACTTAAGAATAAAATTTGTCCTTTAAATGAGTGTACTTGCATAAAATGGTATTAAAATGACAATAATATTGTTTATCGGAATACATATTGGTGCAATATATCGTACATCAAAATGAGATAACGTGACAGGCTATGTAGACATGAAACAATACATTTATTCGTCACACTTTATTAGAAGGATCATTAGTTAATGTTAATTAATGCATTTACTAACATGAACAAACAATGAACAATACAGTTACTACAGTATTTCTTCATGTTATTTACTGTTAGTTAATGAAAATACAATTGTTCATTGTTAGTTCATGTTAACTCAAGGTGCATTAACTAATGTTAACAAGCATGAACTTGGATGTCAATAATACATTAGTAAATGTTCAATTATGACTAATAAATGCCGTACAAGTGTTGTTCAATATTAGTTCACGTTAGTAAATGCATTAACTAATAAACCTTATTGTAAAGTGTTACCCATTTTTTTTACCTTTAGTTTGTAAAATGCATCTCTAAATACTTAGAGCTTTAGCGGCAGATTAAACATAACAATTAGTATTTTGGGTCTGCGCTGTGATCCTTAGTCTTTTCATTTGTCATCAAATCTGACAAGGTTTTTCTTATATAAACTATTGTTGGACTAAATTACATTTTAGCATGTGTCTTCCTATTACAGAACTTTTCCTGAAAGCATTTCCAATGCTTTTTACAAAATGTAGCTTTGTCATTACAGGAATAAATGACATTTTAAAATATATTAAATGAGAATATCCACATTATTATTGGTTTTACTGTGACTAAGAAACACTTATCAGTTGCAAATGTTTGAACAATAGTGTACTTCCATATGCAGAACAGGAAAAATGTTCTTCAGTTTGTGTTATGTGTCCTTCAATGCGATTACGATCACGGTAAAACATAAATTGACTTACTGTAATGGACTGATAAGGCTGAAACATCCCTCCCAGCCAGATATAGATTGTAGAATCAATGACTGTAGATCTTCCATTGAAAGTGTTTGCCACCACAAGGAAGTAATAAGGGCCGACAGCGAAAAACTCCCAGTCATAAGCGCCAGCCGTCGGGATTGTCTGATTGATCTCAAAAAACTGGGTAACTTGGTTCCACTTGTAGATCACACTATCAATATTGTGGTTTCTCTCCCCTATGGAAAAAACAAACAAACATTGATTACATATTTGATGATCACTTTGACACTCTGCATACTAAAAATAACATTGCAAATACATGTCAAGTAACAGTATTCAGAGTATTAGTAGACTGTCTTATAATATCTGCTATACGGATGCACTAATTGCTATACAATAGATATGCCAATATTTGTGTGATTGTTTTTGTGGTAACATTTTAGAATAATGGTCCAATAGTTAATGTTAGTTAATGTATTTATTCATATTAAAGAAGTATGAATAATCTTATAAAGCATTTATTAATCATAGCTCAATACACATGAAGTAATGCATTATTAAAATCTAAAGTTGTGCATGTTAACATTAGTTAAATCACCGTGAGGTAACATCAACTAACATGAACTAATGTTATTTAACTTAAATAATGCTAATGTTAAGAAATATGTATAAATAAATAAATGAATATATATATATACCATTATTTAAAAGTGTTACCATTTTTTATTGGAAAGTTGTTAATTTTTTATTGAAATTTTATTCATTTAATTTGATATGACAATACTCCATTCATCCATTTTCCTTCAGCTTAGTCCCTTTAATCAGGGGTCACCACAGCGGGATGAACCGCCAACTTATCCAGCATTTGTTTTAAACAGCGGATGCCCTTCCAGCTGCAACCCAAGTCTGGGAAACATCCATATACAGTACACCTGCATTCACACACATACACTACACTACGGCCAATTTAGCTTATTCTGTTCACCCATATAGCGCATGTCTTTGGACTTGAGGGAGAAACCGGAGCACCCAGAGGAAACCCACACCAACACGGGGAGTACATGCAAACTCAGGTCAAAATTCCTGAGAAAAATCTTGATGGATTATTTAAAAAAAAATAAACAAAAGAAAATAAAACAGAAATGTTTTAATAAAACACTTAGTATATAAAGTAAATAGGTCATTCAATTTTACGTGACATTTTTCCTAAATAATTAACATTTTTAAAAAAGGCAGAACACATCCACATAATGCTGTTAATAACAAAAACTAACATGATAACAAATAAATTAAATGACTGTTTAAAATAACATAACAAATTAAATATAATTTTACAGAAATTTTATTAAAATAAAGTATAATGCCAAATTTGCACTTTTTAAAATATGTTTTTCATTGTATCCAGGATGTTGCCTGCATACATCCATATACACCTGCATTCACACACATACACTACAGCCAATTCAGCTTATTCAGTTCACCCATAGCACATGTCTTTGGACTTAAGGGGGAAACCGGAGCACCCGGAGGAAACCCACACCAACACGGGGAGAACATTAAAACTCCACACAGAAATACCAATTGACAGGGATATGACAATAATGTTTGATACAATTTTAACAATACTGATAACCAGTTATCCAAAATTGTGCACAGGTCAAAATTCCTGAGAAAAATCTTGATGGATTATTAAAAAAAATAAAATAAAAATAAAAAAGTAAAAGAAAATAAAGAAAATAAAACAGATTTTTAAAATAAAACACTAAGTATATAAAGTAATTAGGTCATTTGAATTTTACTTGACATTTTCCCTAAATAATTAGCATAAAAAAAGGCAGAACACATCCACATGATGGCTGTTAATAACAAAAACTAACATGATAACAAATAAATTAAATGACTGTTTAAAATAACACATCATTTTACAGAAATTTTATTAAAATAAAGTATAATGCCAAATTTGCACTTTTTAAAATATGTTTTTAATTGTATCCAGGATGTTTTTTCCACAGTTTTTTTCATACAAACTTTTACATTTAATAAAGCTCATTTTAGACTTCCTAATTGCAGTATTTTCCTGCCATTTTAATCAAGTTTTACAAAAGTGACTAAACAATTTCAGCTTTAAGTCCATTCCTTGTAAAACATTGCGTCTCTGTGTGTGGTTATCAAAATGAAGTGTAACCCAATTCTTCAGGCCATTTTCACCCAGAAATAATCCACCTTGGCTCAGTTTGGATGTGCTCCAGCAGATGCAGGTGTATAGACGGGACCTGTATGGTTATGAAGGGCAATGAAAGGTGTCTTTTATGCTTGCGTTTCCTCTTTGATCAATGCCAGAGGCTCACGTAAGAACTTCACACGAACGGATAAGCAGGGTGCGCTCTCATAAGCGAACAGACATCAAGTGCAGAATCAAAGTCAACCACATAAACAAGCAGACCTTTTAGCCCTAAAAAGATTTCCTTGATGGTTCAGATTGTGTGCCTCAAAGGCTGCAGATTTGTATGAGATTTGTATGGAATTTAAGCTTAATCTTCTTTCAGAAATCATATAAATGGACTTCCTCCCGTTATTGTTCAGCTGATAAAACCTGTGGAGTTGCACATTTTAAAAGGACAAAAGCAGTGATATGAGTTGACAGATGTGTAGTGAGTGGCTCTGATGAACATTACCTTGCCTGTGATTGGCCACAGCCAGGAAAGTTTCGTCTTGAATGTTGAAAGCCTCCCAGTCGCGAGCGCTGTGTGTGTTCAGAGTCTGGTAGCGAATAAATTTCAGCTTCTTTGAGCTCCATTTATAAATCACGGACTGCTCAGGGTCTCCTGCTTCTTTACTCTTGCAGTTGGCCACAACCAGGAACTTCTGTTATAAAAGAAAGAAAGCATGTGAAGTGAATGGTTCTGTAACAGAATTAAATAGATACTAGTTGCGAATTTTTGTTTATACGAAGAATGTGGCTGTCAGGAATAATGACAAGGACAGGCTAAAAAATTTGTTTATACAAACATATGTAATCTGTACATGTATATATATATATATATATATATATATATATATATGCACATATATTTATCCACATGCACTGTACTTTACAGTAGATTTATGTATGCTTATAATTAATACAGTGGAAAATGATTAGCCCTCATGTGAATGTTTTATTCTTTTTAAAATATTTCCCAAGTGATGTTTAGTATTTTCTTATATTTGTTTTCTTTGGGGAAAGTAATTTTTCTTTTAGTTTGGCTGGAAGAAAAACATATTTTTTTTGTATTTTTTTTAAACAATTGTAAGGTCAATATTATTAGCCACTTTAAGAAATTGACATGGTTGCCCACTGAAGCTAAGCAGGGCTGTGTCCGGTCAGTACCTGACCAGATTTCTTGCAGCGCGGGATTAAATTTCAGAATTAAATGTGGTGGCGGTCGGTAACTGATTTCCCAAAAAAGAGAGATGTAGAGATAGAGAGACAGGGGTACTCTATAGTAGAGGTCTGCATTCCCATAGCTTTACCAACCAGATTTCTTGTGACATGGGAATAGATTTCCGGGAAAAAAAACACGGTTTACCTGCTATGTGTATAGGAATAATGCTGATATGATATATAAAACACAATCAGTAGTTGGGAAATATATTGAATGGATATGTTTGTAAATCGCAGCGGGTGAACAAAGGCTGAATATACAGCGGGAGCGGTCGGGTGCGGAATAAAACCTGGCAGAAGCGGGACAAAAAAATTCAACCCCGCGCAAATCTGTACTCTATACTGCTCAGTGAGTGCCGTCTTTTGGATGAGATGTTAAACCGAAGTCCTGACTCTCTGTGGTCATTAAAAATCCCAGGATGTCCTTCAAAAACAAGAATGTGTATAGGAACAGTATGTGTATTTAACCCATTGGCATCTGTCCATCACGGCCTCCTAACCATTCACATATCATAATTGGCTTCATCACTGTCTTCTCTCCACCAATCAGCTGGTGTGTGGTATGTGGTCTGTATGGCTGTTGTTGATTTATCCAGGTGGATGCTGCACACTAGTGGTGGATGAGGAGATTCCCCCCAAAAATGTGCAAAAAGTGCTTCGAGTGTCCAGAAAAGCGCTATATAAAATTTAAGAAATTATTATTATAAATACTTTTTTCTATTGTCTACAGAACAAACTACTGTTATACAATAACTTTCTTAATTATCCTAAATTTGCCTTTAGTCTTTAGTCTTTTAGAGTCTTTAAATGGCACTTTAACCTGAATACTAGCATCTTGCTAAATGACTCAAACACAATTATGCACTGTCATCATGGCAAAGACAAAGGTTAGTTATTGGAAATTAGTTAGTATAAATATTATGTTTAAAACTTTGATGAACAAAACCTTCTCTCTGTGAAGCAACTCTTGGGAAACATTTAAAAAATAATATAATTTCTAATAATTCTGTCATTTGTAAGCACACATGGGTAATGAGGTTTGCACGTCAAAGTTTTAGGTGTTTTCTGCATCTTCACAGGGTTGAATTATCCAAGCTGACGTTCAAAGCCAGAGGAAAAGAGGAATATTTTAATGAATTGCTTCTACCTCAGAAGATCATTTTAATGGTACATTGATTTATCTTTTAATAACTGGTCACCGATGCAATTACAAAGGCTTCCCCCCTCTTATTTCACTATAAATGTAACGTGAATGATAATTTTCTCTTAGACTTCCAAGAAGAAAAACATATGGATAATTGCAGTGCAGGTATTAACAGAGTCCCATTCTGCTTTGACTGTAATTATGCAGTAAGTTAAAGTGAAGGGAAGCAGAAGGTGTCTGCTGTAAATGTTGGATACAGCATCAGACGAAATTAATTTCTGTTATTATGCACATGTGATTTACAACATTAAAACTTGAGAGCCAGATCTCCACCCCCAAAACCACATCAGAAAGCAGTGTGATGTGTTAGTAACAGCTGGGGATGAGCTTCACTCCGAGCAAACAGACGCTCTTCGAGCAGCTGTTCCACTTGGCAGATCCATCAGTACCACAGCAATTCATTTATTCATCAGTTTGTTCTGCTTCTCAAATTTGATTGGCTCAGCAGCGCTACAGGAATGCTGATAGGTCACCATCCACCTAACAAAGAATGTACATTGTAGAAAAACCTACATACAGACTTAATTGTATAAGTTCTTAAAGGGGTGAAAAAAATACATCTGGGTTAATGATGTCATAAACCCTTCAGGTTACGTGCACACACTCCACTTAGCGAATGGGCGTGGCCAATGTTATAGCAGAAAAAGCTAAAATGGTGACCAAATGCTGCTATTTCCACAGAGCTTGTTCTGTTTCTGTATTTGGGCTTCCAGAGGACACGACACAAAGACAGAAGTGCTTACAGTTTAATTTAATTATATTCCAGAGAATTATAAAAAAAAGATATAGCTCTCGCATTTGAGAAAGGTCATTTACAGTTACACCGACTGACAGTATTTATACAGCAGAGGCAAAGTGTGTGCTAGTAGAGGCGTGATGCTGCCATTACGTTAGCTGACCACTCAGAGCCTCTTGACGGCAGGCTTTCGGTGGAACTAGGAAATATTACAGACGCTTTCAGGTTAGCAGAGAAGCTGTGTATAATCAAAGTAAGATATATGAAATATGAAAAATAACGTGATTTTTTACAAATGAAGCATGAGCACACATTGCTTTGCACCCCATAAACACAACCAAGCATACACTCTGGACCACCCCTTTAAAGGTGCAGTACGTGATCTGCCAAAATGCTAACGTTAGCATAATAGCTTTGAAAATGCACGTTCCTACCCTGCTGTCCAAAGCCATGCCTCCTGAAGTCATGAACGCGCACTGAATAGATGACCATAGACAACCTTATATAACATTACTGTAGATCAGACATTTAGACTTTAACCTTAACAATATAATATAATAAATATAATCAAAAAAGTAAATTCTAAATAGTGAAAATCCCCCAATGACTATAAAACCCAACACTGTTCAAGGTCAATTAAATCGCTCACTTTTTTAATCTCTAATCATCTTGTTTAATCCCGCCCCTTTTGGCAGCACCGAACAACAGAATTTCGTATGCTCAAACTCTAGTGTGACCGCAGCATACGAGGGTGGAGGTGGGCATAGATCGTTAGATAGATGTCTTGTTTGTGGCAGGTGTTTCTTTTTCAGGGAGATTGAGCATCAGTGGAGATTTATCTGAAGAACATCTGAAGAACACTGTGCTGGAGCTCGGCAAGCATGTAGATATCTGTTAGTCCTGTCTTTGTTACAGACTGGAGTGCAGCATGTGGAGAAAAACAGGAATCACACACCACAGCAATGACTGGAAACTGATGATCAGGAATATCCTTCAAAGGCAGATGGATGGGTGCATAGATGGATGTCCTACCAAGAAAAAGGGGTGGTGGTGGGCACAGATTGTTAAATAGATGTCTCTCTGTGGCCGTAATTTAGATTGTAGGTAATGGAACCACAACGGGTAGAAGAAGGAGACTCATAAGAGCATCTTTGAAGATTTATCTGAAAATAACTAGAGAACAGTTTGTGCATTGCCAGAGCTCAGCCAGCAAGTAGGGCTCTGTTGGTGCTGTCTTTGTCTTTTGCAGATTGGAGTGGAGCTGAAGAAGGACACTCAAAGGGACCGGTGGAGATATACTTGAAGACCTGGAGCTTAGCAAACAGGTAGACCTGCTTGAACAGACTGAACAAGGGAGTTAGTTTCCTAAGAAATGTATTGAGATTAATTAAAGACTTGATATCTTTCACTTTGGCAGATTGGCACGAAGCATGTGGAGGAACAGGAAAACACATTTCAGTAATGACAAGTACTATACATCATAATTTAAAATGATATACTTAATTTTTCACAAACTATGTCATAATTGGTTATTTCCTTCAGATAGACAGATAGATAGAATTGAACAAGCAGATAGAGTTATATTGATGTTGTTACAGTGGAGTGGAGAAACTAGGGAATCACATCTCAGGAATGATAGTCAGGTATATTGATGACAGATGTCCTTCCAAAAGGAAGGGGGTGGAGGTGGGTTTAGATAGTTAGATAGATGCTTTGTCTGTGGCAGGTGTTTCTTTTTCAGGCAAAGGACACAACAGGCAGAAGGAGGAAATTCATGGAGAATTCAAGATGAATGGATGAATGATGGATAAACAGATGTCCTTCCAAGAGGAAGGGGGTGGTGGTAGGTTTAGATAGTTAGTAGTTAGATGTTTTGTTTGGACACACAACAGGCAGAAGGGGGAAACTCATAAGAGCATCAGTGGATTTTTTTAAATCTGAAGAACACTGGAGAACGGCTTGTGCATTGCTGGAGCTCAGCAAGCATGTTAGTCCTGTCTTTGTCTTTTACAGACTAGAGTGCAGCATGTGGAGAAAAATAGGAATCACACACCTCAGCAATGACTGGCATGTCCTTCAAAGGCAGAAGGATGAGGACATAAATGGATGTCCCTCCAACAGAAAGTGGGTGATGGTGGGCATAGATTATTAGATAGAGGTCTTCATTAGATGTCTTCTCTTTAGCAGTTATTTATTATATTTTGTACGTAATGGAACCCCAAACAAGCAGAAGATGTAGAAGAACAAACCGGTTTATACATAACCCTCGGTCCCCGAGGGGGGGAACGGAAATTCTATGTGGAAAACTTTCACTATGTGGATTTCTCCAGAACCTGACCTGAAGAGAAATAAAATGGGCCAATGAAATGCCAATGAATTGGCAATGGCCAGCGAATGCAGCTGGTGGCAATCTCAATTAGCTGAGTATAAAGCAGCCAGATATGTATTGCTTGGCACATTTTTAGGCTGAAGAGCAGAACTAAGCTGTCGGCTAAAGCCTGGTTTATACTCGACACGTCTGCTAATTCAGTTCGAATGTAACGTCATCACGGAGTTTGAGGATGTTCGCTTTGGGGGCGCGCGATATGATTTTAGCTGGCAGAGTGCATGATTTTGTTTTGAGACTCGAGCGAATAGTGCACACGGCGCCTGGCTTGATTCGAGTTGAATATAAAACACTGCGAAGAGATTTTGTCTGAAACCATGATCCATGATCATAGAGATAACCAGGTGATCAACAATTCTTGGCTAGAAATTGCGACAGCATTGGGAAAAGGAAAGTTTTTATGCTAAAATATTTGGAAAAACCTGAGGGATAAATCTGTTAAAGCCAAAAGAAGCCATGGCAAAAGCGGAGACCCAAGTACACAAATATGTTTTTCCAACATTCATAGGTTTTACACTGATCTATATATAACACCAACCCCCACCAACCCTGTTGTTGTGCACTGGCTTGTAGTAGTGCGAAGTGAAGGCCAAGGGGCGGTGTGTATGGGGCATGTACACCTTGGTGAAGGTGGTCTTACAGCTGATGGGGTGTCATTTGGAGGCGCGTGAACTAAAGTTCACGGGGACCCCCATCCCGTCCACTATGCCACTGCTCAGGACTAAAAAAAGGAGAAAAACAATCTGGCACAACTTAAAATAGCATGGTAAATAAATAACCTGGTACCAAAACAAAACAGGTCACAAATAATGTTCGGACATCAAATGAAACATTAAGTGGGCTTGAATTCAAATCACATTGCTGAAACGAGCTACTCACAGAGCTTAATCACGGCTAAAGTTACATTTCCCCTTGTTGACTTGGCTTAATTGAGTTCAGGCAAAATATCTATCACTCCTAGTGGTTGACTGAGGTATAGGTGATGGGAGTCTGAATCAAATGTCTGCAGTTTTGAAATGAAATGGATAAAGTATAAACATTAAACATAATGTTAAGCCAAAATTAGATTTTTATTTGATTTTCTTCTTAGGGGTCTGTTAAAACTCTGGCCCTCTCACAAATATAGTTGATGACCCCTGACCTATAGGTTTACAATATACTTATGGACTGTTTTTCTAGGCTTTATTGATAGGGTTGGGTATTGTTTGGTGTTATTTCGATACCGGTGCTAAATCGATACTTTTAAAACGATACCGATGCCTAAACGGTGCCTGAACCGATATTTTTAAGCTACAAAATTATGGTGGATGACTGTAGAAAAATCTTTTATTTAACAAAAATTTCTTTAATCCTTTAAAAAAAAACTTTCATCATTTTAATTGAGCAATATAATTGGTTTAAAGCATACATCAATTCATATTTTATATAGTTAAATTTAATTTGCATTAATATATTTCTTTTGATCATTTGTTTGTTAGCATGAATATAAGATTTGCATTATGCAATTAACATATTACATTAGCTTACTACTAACCTGTGGAAAGGCGGTCATCATAATCAGGGAACACCTTTGTTCTAGAGTTGGGGCTTGGGACTACATTTACATGGACATCAGTAATCTAATGATTTGCCTTAATCTAAATAAGACAGTAATATAAATAAGATGTTTACATGAGTTAATATCAACTGATTTATATATGGTCAATCAAATGAACTTAAATGATTAAAAACGGCAACAAATATTTATTTAGGGCTGAACTACAAAACCAAATGTAAAACAACTTAAGTATCAGTTTTGCTTAAGTTGCACACTAGTTTTGCAAGAGAGAGGAAGTGGCCAATTTAAGACTGCTATTTACGGGAGTTGTAGTCCATAACGAAGTGTATTGTGGGTAGTGTAGTTCGACACACATGCTAGATGATGTGAGCTCATTGTGTGCTGCTGTGCAGTTGAAGCAGAGGAAGAAATTTTTATTGGGCTTTGTTTTATGTTCACTCATGTTATTTCACCTGGGAGCTGTTCGCACTGTGAACCTGACAACACGAAAATAAGTAAAAGAAGGGCAGGCGTTGATTACTTTTGTCCGTCTCATCCTTTGCACGAGCATGAATTAACGAGCTGTAACTCTGTCGCTGGACACCGTGAAACAGGCGTTACGCGCAACTTTTGTAAAGCATCTGCTTCACTTTGCTGTGTCAGAAAACTTGCTTGTAAAATACAGCCATACTTTAGAACGCTTAGTTTAAGCAAATTTGATGAACGCGAACATGCGTGTTGATGACTCTGAAGGGAGTCGCTTACCGGATGCGTTGTACTGCACGTGTTGTCTACTTGTGTGCGTTTCCTAAGCAACAAAACAAACAAAAACATTTTAATAATATTTTAATAAACTTTAATAGGTAAAACTGTCTGAGCTATGAACAAAAGCAAGTGATGCATCAAAGTTTGATGAAAAAAAATCTTGAATGGTTATAAAAATCCTTATAATCATTAAAACAATTGATACAAATAATAAAAATAATTAGTTTAAAAATACTGAATGATATTAATGGTGTGACATTGTTTCATGAACTTTCTACTTCTCTGTTTATCCGTCTGATTTTACGGTCAGTTTCTTTTGACCGTAAAAGCATATGGGATCGCCAACGGGGATCGCGCATAGTAGGCATCGAACCCTAGAACATGGGCTGACCGAACAGGGATGTCAACAATGTAATGGGCCAGGCACCCGACTCCTCCGCTGACCTGACTCCTTCCTCTGCTGTTGCCCAGCCCGCAGCTCTACAAATGTCTGTTAGAGTAGCGTCACTTATACCATCCAAGAGGAGGCTACATTCGTAGTCGAATGTGCTATCACCCTCAGGGGACACAGCTCACCCTTGCGCTGATAAGCGAGGAAGATGCCATCCACTTTTCTAGTGGGCCAGGCTCATTTTGGATATGGCACTTTCCTTCTGCCAGCTGCCATAACAGACAAAGCTCAGAAGATCTAAAATTCACATAATCCACATAAAATCGTAAAGCATGAATGGGACACAGCAAGGAAGGGCTGGGTCTCTCTCTACTCCAGTGTTGCGAATGCGATCTGCTGATCTTATAGACAAAGCGCAACCTGATTTAGAAACAGCTATGAACTTCTGGTTGCAGGTCAAAATTAACCCATTTAATGCAAAACTAAATGCAATTCTCTCTGATTATTTAAACTAACAGGAACAAATAGTCTTGAAGAAAATTTTTCGCGTTTGTCATAAATGAACGCGCCACGCAGTTTGAATTCCATCCGATTTGGATCAATACCAGCTGGCCGATACCTGATAAAGCAAAAATATGAAGCGTCGAACCAATGTGCGATTCAAGTATTGGGATTGGTGCATCCCTAGCCCGGGGGCCAGCTGTGGGCCAGTGCATCTGTGCCTAGGGGGGCCTCGTTAATGGCTGAGACATGCGGCGGGAGTGTGTACCGCCCTCATAGTTGATATACACCTCCGTCGCGGTGCTGTCCGTTCTGACCAGTACGTTTCTGCTCCAGTACCAGTAAAAACCAGAGAAGAGCGAGAAACACTGCTAACAGCTCCAGGCAATTGTAATGCCGATGCATTCGGGGTCCAGTCCATGAATGCACAGCTGCATGCTCATTGCACACGAACCCCCAGCCTGTGCTGGATGTATCCGCTGAGGTGACATGTCTGGAAACTTGTTCTAAGGGACCCTGGTCCATAGAAAGGCAAGTTCTGTCAAAGAACTGAGGGTGCGGCGACACAGCGGGGTGATGGTCACCCGGTGCACACCCACATGCCCTGCCCATCCGGAAACCTATCAAAAGTGGTCTCATATGAAGCAATCCAAGCAGGGTGTATAATATAATATAATATAATATATA
>CAIGQQ010032765.1:15540905-15591556 GCA_903798035.1 Danio albolineatus
CACATATACACACATTTTATTTATGTGATGAATATATTAGTGATTAATTTTTTTATAAATTGTTAAAATGTTGGTATTTTTGATGCAGCAAGCCCACAGACTGTTGTGTACACCATGATTTTATATAAAATTCACTTTAATGTGTGATAGGACTAAAAAGTGGTCATAAACGAACATTTTCTCAATTCAAATGAGAAGCGGCTTGGACCTGGAAACAGTATTCCATATGTCACTGATACGTCACAACTTAACAAGCGTATGGCGAGGGAGGCAAGTGTGAGTAATTAAAACATCACTTAAAAACACAGACACTCTGCACAACTCACTGCATGTGTGTTTGCTGGACAGTCTTTCACTGACACTAAACAGCAGAAGCCCCTATTTCACTGTGATTGAGAAAATGAAAGTAAACTCCATTTCTCTCTCTCTCTCTCTCTCTCTCTCTCTCTCACTGTGGTCCTTTGACCTGCAGGTGTGACTCTTCCTCTCCTCTCGGTTGTTACAGCGTTACTTACAGACATGAGCAAGAGCGAGTTTTCTCCTCCGTGTCTATCATGGATCAGCTGTGATCGCTGCTGTCGTTTATCAGCGTCACTCATCGGTGAACAGCGTTACAGTCAATCTCAGCCCTTTCTGTTGACCGTGTGACCAATCATAAGTGTGTAATAACTCCTTAGACAAGGCTCAGAAATACTCATGTTGTTCTGTGCATGTACTGTTTTTATAGGTTTTTATAGGTACAGTTTGTATTAAAGTTTGTATTGAACTGACAAAATTGTATCGCAAATAATATATAAACATAAATATATTTTTACATTGTAATACAAGTGGCGTCCAACGGTGGCGTCGTGGGTGTGCTCTAGGTGAATTGGGTAGAATAAATTGTCCGTAGTGTATGAGTGTGAATGAGTTTGTGTGGAAGGCATCCGATGCGTAAAACAAATGCTGGATAAATTGGCGGTTCATTCCGCTGTGGCGACCACAGATTAATCAAGGGAATACGCCGACAAGAAAATGAATGAATGAATGAATTGTAATACAAGAACTGTTGTGCTGTGAAGTAAAATATAAAATTGTGTATGGAAAGCATCGTCAATGCATCGAAATATCGAATTGAGCCGAATTGATGGCATGATAATCGTAACTGAACCGAACCGTAAGACCAGTGTAGGTTCACACCTCCAATATATAGCACAGACATTGCTTTTGATTTTAATCTTTCACATTGCGAGCTTGTTTCAGCTGACAAGGCTTCATATACATTGGCCAATTAAAGAAGAGAGACAGATTAAGCAAAGACACCCCAACTGTATCGTACCTCATAACTGAATCGAATCAAAGCTAGTGAATCCAAATCGAACCAAAACGTGAAATCTGTTAAAACCCAGCTCCAACATTTGAATCCTTTAATCTAAATGCATACAGATCTCATGGGAGAAGCAAACATTATGATAGGCAACATCCAGAGAAACAAGAAACACACTCATGCAGGGATGAGACATAGTGGCTCCACTCCATATGGGTGGCAGGACACATGCACTCACACACTCCTGAGGCTTGCAGAACTGACATGCGGCGGCACTTCGAAAGCCACAGAGTTCCAGGTCTGTCCTATACATCCCACAGCGCCGCCTCATAAGCATTCAATGAGTACAAGAGCTAAGTCAACAGTTTCAGGAACACGAAATGTGATCCTACTACAGATGTTTTATACTATGGTTTGGGGAAACTACACAGACGCTGTAAAAAGACACACATTTCTGCTCTTTTTCTTTTAAGTTTCGAATGCACAGAAACTGTAACAGCCACAATGGGTTTCCCTCACTCTCAAGAGCCTCAAGATAAAGAAAAAACTATGCTAGTAAATCTGTGGATTTTCTTGAGAAATTCATAGATGTTTAGAGATGTTTTGGAAAAGACGGCAGCATTTAGTTCTTGAAAGTCACATGACAGGAAAATCAGAGTTCAGTTCGCTTTTCCTGCAGATGCAGATTTTACTGTAGCTGTGCTGAAAGATGGTGTGCTGATGTTATTAAATTCCATGTGTAACGGAAGTTGCTGAGACTTTTTAGTTTGTTGATGTACTTCAAAATTGAAAGAGAATATTGAGAAGGGGATAGGCATGGGCCGGTATAAGATTCTGACGGTATGATAACCTTGGATAAAAATATCACGGTCTCATGGTTTTGTGATTTCTTCTGTAAACTATGTTCTTTTTAAATGTCTGGGTAAAGAAACAACAGCTTTCTTCCCTTTTGAACTCAAAATATTTTATTTTGAGATGCATTTATAATATTTGAGAGGTAAACATGTCTAGGCATGGGAAAAAGGTTTTGTTTTTTAGCCAGACATTTAAAAATAATATATTTTAGAGCAGAAATCACAACACCGTCATACCGTGAAACCGTGATATTTTTATCCAAGGTTATCATACCGTCAGAATCTTATACCGGCACATGCCTAAACATGTCAGGCTAAATAATTCAAATGAATCATTGTCTTCTGCTGTCTTCGATTGTTTCAAAAACACAGATTTCTTTACAATTTAAAACAGCATCTTTGGACATATTTTTCTCTGCTGGAGATGCTGTTGTTCTACAAAAACCCCAAAAAGTGTAAATAAAAAAATCTTACACATACCTTAGGAACGGTAAAGCAGAAACGGTTGACGGTTTTAAAACCTTGAATTTTCCAAACCGCGGTATACCTTGAAAACTGTTATTGTCCCATGCCTAGTAGGGGAGGGGCTTTCTTTTTGCACATCATAACTATATATATTGTGATATTGTGACAAACGTCAACAAAGGAACGCCACACCAAACACGAAAGCAGATGGTCAGAATTTGATTGAAGAGCACTAAATAAATAATAATAATAATATTTTTATAGATTAACTTGAACAGATGGTTCACCAGACAAATGACAAAGGGCTAGCAAAATAAACATAGTAGATTTTGAGTTCATGTGGACTTTAAAGGTTTGTGTGGATCATTAATTTGATTAGTTAGTTTGTCTTTATTGTACTGAACTTAAAATATGTTTTGCCAAAATGGGTATTTTATAAAAAAGGCAAACAATGAAGTTCACAATTTAATGCAATAACTACAAAGCACATGTTGTTTTAGGACAAAATGTCTCCAAAACCAGGGGCTTTCAAACTGCACCACTACAAAAAGTTACAACAATGAAAACAATAATAGATAAGATAAAATGATAAAAGATAAAAATGCATAGTATGGAAAAATAATTATAACACTAATACTACTAATAATTCATTCATTTTCTTGTCGGCTTAGTCCCTTTATTAATCCGGGGTCGCCACAGCGGAATGAACCGCCAACTTATCCAGCATTTGTTTTACGCAGCGGATGCCCTTCCAGCTGCAACCCATCTCTGGGAAACATCCATACACACTCACTCACAAACACACACTATAGACAATTTAGCTCACCCAATTCACCTGTACCACGTCTTTGGACTGTGGGGGAAACCGGAGCACCCGGAGGAAACCCACGCAACCACGGGGAGAACATGCAAACTCCACACAGAAATGCCAACTGACCCAGCCGAGGCTCGAACCACCAACCTTCTTGCTGTGAGGCGATTGTGCTACCCACTAGGCCACCGTGGCGACATACTACTAATAATAAATAATAATAATAATAATAATAATAATAATAATAATAATGATAATGATAATAATGATAGTCAATGACTGCTGGTTATAAAAATTACTTTGTGTTCAACAGAAGAAAGAAACTCAAACAGGTAGCATGTTGAGTAAGATTTCATTTTCGGGTGAGCAATGCCTTTATAACTAAAGGGTCAATCTTCTTGTCAGAAGAGTTGCTGTGAGTACTTCTGTACAATGGTTTTGTCTGCTTTGAACACAAATGTGTTACTTCCTTCTCACTGTTACAACCGAAGTCACTACAGGAACTAAAACTGTAAACTGTTCAAGTGTCACTGGAACACTCTGTGCTTTTCTAAAGGTAATAGAACAAACACTTAAAACAAGATTGTTTATAACACCGTTGTTTTACCACCCTGAAGTACTTTCTCTAACAGCCACTGCACTGAGATGCAAGACTGTTTTTTTTTTTTCTTCACAATCATGATTAAGAAACGCATACATTTTGTACAGCTCTATTCGACTTTTTGGATGGAAAAAAACTATTTATATTTTCATTTGTCAGATGAAGAAAAACAGATATTCTGCCAAATAAACATCAGAGAGAAAGGCAAATTTTTATAACATAATTGACACCAAAGATGACACGTGACATTGACGTGTCCAAGTGTAAAAAATGAATTTTGTATACAGCACATTATTACCTTTAATTAGGTCTGGGCAATATGGCCAAAACATTACCATCTAAGTCTAAATTCAAATCAGCTGATATCAACAAATTATCATCACTATAAATGTCAGCTCTCTATTTATAAGTTTAAAGGCAGATTTATAGTCCTGAATAAAAACTGTAAAAAAATAATAATAATAATAATTAATTGTTTATTTAATCAACTCTTTCATTGTCAAATCATGACAAACACATCAGATAAATGAACGCAAATCTAAAGTACAATATGTACAACAATCAACAATTATTACATTTGAATAGATCAAACTTAAAATACTGTTTTGAATGTGTCATTTTCCAAAATGTAGACCATTTTTAAACATGGTCATGTTCAAAGAAAATTAATACAATTAGCTGAATTCAATACTGGTAATATTCCAAAGCGGTTTCTGAAATATTGATAAAATGCATTACTTAGTTCTTGTATAAGATTTAAGTAAGAATTTCTTAGGTTTTTTTGTTCAGTTTTTGAAAGCAGCACAGTTCAGTTGTTGAAATAATACCATAACCATTCAATTCAAGCACTTTCAAGGTCCTATAGTTTTTAAAGTACTTTGCAGACCTTGAATTCATAATTCTGAAATTCAAGTACTTTCAAGCGTGGGAACCCTTAGTAAAATTCTTGAAGTGCTACAGACATGCATATACCTTAATCAAACTATCATCATGTAGGACTTTTCGCCTCATTTCGCAACAAGATTAGCTGTACACACACGTCTATTTGACACTATTTACTGCACCTGCTGAGTCAGTAAAGGACCACAGTGAGCTCCTGGAGACATCACATCCTCCATCATCACTGAACACACATTTATGCTGTCTGGGAAATGCGGAAGTTTTCTTTCCATTCGGGGTCTCAAATTCCATTAAAACAACTCTCTTCTCTTTCCTTTCTTCATACTCTCATTCGGCAGCTCAGAGTTTCTCACGAGGGCATGAATGAAATGTCGCTGAATAAAAGTGAAACTGCTGAACTGCAGTTGAAGTAAAAAAAAAATAATTAAAATATCACAAATGAAATGAAAATTAAATTAGAAGAAACTCCGGAGGAACCAGCGGATAGTGTGGATGTAATAATGTTAAATGATGAAGTCAAAACTATTAGCCTTCCTGTGAACTTCTTTTACTTTTTCAAAAACACTTCGCAAACGATGTTTAACAGAGCAAGGAAATTTTCACAGTATTTCCGATAATATGTTTTCTTCTGGAGAAAGTCTGTTTTATTTTGGCTAGAATAAAAGCAACAATTTTATTTTTTTTATAAAGTAACATATTTTCTAGATTGTCTACGGATCAAACCATCGGTATACAATGACTTGCCTAATTAACCTATTTGAGTCTTTAAATTGTATTTAAGCTGAATACTATTGTGTCTTGAAATATATCTAGTCAAACATGATGTACTGTCGTGGCAAAGGTACAAGAAATGAGTGATAAGAAATTTGTTATTAAAACTAATTTGTTTAGACATGTTAAAAAAATCTCTCCTTTAAACAGAAATTTGGGGGGGGGGGGGGGGGGGGGGGGGGAAGGGGGGGGGGAAATAAACTGGAGAGCTAATAATTGGGACATTTTGACATTGTAATTAATTCTAAAAGCAACTGATATAATTTATAATATTGTCTTATTCAGATTAAGCTAAATTATTCGATTACTGATGTAAATCACTGATTGTGCATTTTATGATTCACTAAAAATCAAATCTTCTTTAATATTTTAGTGAAGAAAAGTCACCTTTATCTTGACCAAATGTGGGTAAATATTCTTTTAACTATGTTTTATACCGTGGATTTACTTTTAAGGACAACACCATTGTACAGCATGACTTCTCCCTCTCTCTCTCTGTCTGTCTCTCTCTCTCTCTCTATCGTTGGCTGTCGCTCTCGGTCTGCGAGTGAAGGCTAATGAGAATGCAGTGTGTTCACCTGCCTGGCTGAGATCCTGATGCTCCTCATGGGTAAATGGAGGCAGCAGTTCCCTGACAGGCCCTGTGCTGCTGTCAATATTCACTCATTCAACCAGCAGTCAGAGAGCCACTCATCAACTCCTTAACTCGCTTTAAGGAAGAGAACTTTATGCAGCTGCTTAATAGTGCTTAGTAAAAGGACTTGAGGTTTTGAGGAAGAAAAATAAGCTGATTACATTAGAAATTGGGTTAGGAATTAATTCAGACTACTCACATGGACTTTTTTTAGAGCGTGCATTTCATAACTAAGGGTTCTTGCTGTCATCATTTGTACTGTCGGGGTCATTGTTTGGATGATCATAGCAGAATTCAACTTTTTCGGCACTGCTCATTCTCATATTATTTATTCTGTAGTATAAATTTTTACCTCAATGGACTTTTACTCGCCCATTTTTCCTCTCAAAGTATTGTTTAATACAACATGCAGAGTTTCTGCCACTGTCCAAAGCACATGAATATGAGGCATGAAATTGGCTGTCAGTTGGTAAGCACTGAAGCGCTTCTAACACCACGTCATTTTATACAGAAAAAGTCGGCACAGCTGAGAGTGGTTAACAGCACAAAGCAATAGTAAATAAAATCCTATGTTTTCAATTATAAATGCCAACAACGGAGTGGAAAATAAAGATAGTCGTTTGCATCACTGGGCGATAAGACAAAAATACCATATACCGATAATGAAATATATCAAAGTACACTGTAGTAGCTTATTTTGAATTAAATCAATGGTCTCACTTTATATTAAGTGGCGTTAACTACTATGTACTTACATGTAAATATAATTACAATGTACTTACTGTGTTCATAATGTATTGCAGAACACTTGTGGTGCTCTTGAGGTGGGATATGGGTAAGGTTAGAGATGGGTTTGGTGGTCAGGGTAGGTTTAAGAGTGGGTTAAGGTGTAAGGGATGGTCAACAGTGTAATTAAAGATGTAATAACATAAATTAATTACAGATGTAATTACATGCAGGTATTTAATCAAGCATAAGTACAATGTATAAACATGTATTAACACAATAGGTACAATGTAACTAATTATTAATTACAGTGTAAGTACATATTAGTTAAGGCCACTTAATATAAAGACCAAAACAATTGATAATTTCATTATATATTGAGCACATGGAAATGACCATTTGATTTTGTTTGTACTCATTCATATGTGATTATTTGTGTCACTTAATAAAGATAGTTTGATTAACCCTTGGTACTGTTCAAATTGACTACCCCTTTCATTATGTTTGTGGCTGATTTTGCCCCATTGACCCTTATAATGACATTTATTGATTGAAAATCCATAACACCAAACAATCATGCATTCTTGATTGTTGGTGTTTTTTCCAGTTGGGAAGAGGTAAAACGTCATTTTACTGTTGGTTATCAGTTGGCAGCATTAACCCTTTAGGTAGGCCTGTTTAAAAACCTTTCCGGCTTTTATATAAAGTTCAGTGGAGTAAAATAGCAGATGCGTACATGAACACACTTACGTTGTTTACTATGTTCTGAGAGCTGAGCTGCTCATTTTTTATTTTCTTAAACATATCAAGGTAAGTGCGCAAATGTCTCTCTCACACTCGCACACGACATCACGCACACACACAGACTATGCTTTATATAATCATATAATTTTTATCCAGAAGCTAAGCGTTTTTTTGCACTGCAACTAATGATTAACAGTAAAAATCTGTAAATTTGCCTCCTCCCAACAGGGAAAACCAGCAACAATCAAGAATTCATTATTTTCTGTCAGGGCTTTGCAATTAAAAAATCCTCAATGAAAGTCAATGGGGTAAAAACAGCCACAAACATAACAAAAGGGTAGTAAATTTGCGTAAAGTTTATTGTGGAATTTTTTTAAATTTCCAAAGCATTTTGCCAAAATATGCATCAAAATAAGATTTGTCACCAAAAATCACTCAACTCAAAATCACCCCAGAGTGGATGAAAACATCTCCAACAGCACATGAGGGTTAAGAATGAAAAATAATTACTTGTATTATAAAACATGGCAGCTCCGATGAAGCCAACAGGACAACATCATCTGCAAATAGCAGAGATGAAATCATGTGGTCACTGAACCAGACCCCCTCCAGCTCAATAAAAAAAAAAAAAGAAAGATTACAGGCTTACCGTAAAATGCTAAATGTTACAAACATACTTTAAAGCCTGTGACAATGATCTTATTTATGTTCCTGCCTACAAATAAAGCTGTTACAATGGCCCATACAATCCCCTGAACTGAATCCAATAGAAAATAAGAACTAAAAGTCTGATTGCATAGATGACACACGGACAACCATCAAGATTTTCAGACTCTGTATGGGGGGACGGATACATTTACGATTTCAGCAGTTAGTACTTTCATTCCATTGTTATTACACATAATAATTTTTCTGCATTTGTTTGAATTGTTTGGATTCTTACCAAAATCGGGGTCAATTTCATATCAGCGGCTTCTTTAGAAATGTATTTTACCTGCTGTACATGGTGATATTGCACCGCCCTATCACTGGATATAACATTTAACACTTCAATCAATGAAAAGCTGCCAGATATGAAATGTTTAACTATTAAATGTTACTTTTCAAGTTCAAACACTGAAATGCTGCACTGCACTTTATGCTCTGCTTCTCTGAAATGTAGCCCAATTTCTTTGATCTGACTTGAAATCTCCATCATTTTGACATTGACAAGCTCTGCTAAACCACTGAAGCTGACAAGCCTTAAAATGGAACTTTTAAACTTTTTAAATAGAATTTTGTCTTTAAGGGACACCCAAACATGAAAATGTCCTAATTACCATCCTCATGAGAATTCAATACAGTATATTTTTTAAAAAAGTGTATCTATAATTATTTAAAATGAGATTAAACAATACAATTCTTGAATTTCTATTGGGACAACTTAATTGTGTTATGTTCAAACCGTTTCTCACACGCACTTGTACACAGCACCTTATAATAATATACAATGCAATACTTTTCCTTACGCATTTGTACACAGCACCTTTTAACAATATATAATGCAATACTTACTCTTTTGCACACAGCACCTTATAACCTGTACATTTATAACAAATCTGTACATACATTTCAACATCCAGATCGTTGGACTGCATCTCTGTTTAATGTCTATTGTCTTCTTTTATAATATTTATTCTGTGTTGTCACTTGTCACTTTATGTACACTGGAAGCTTCTGTAGCCAAAGCAAATTCCTTGTGTGTGTGAAGCACACTTGGCAATAAAACTGATACTGATTCTGATTCTGATAACACAAATATGTTAAGTTGACTTTATGGATTTGTGCTGAGACATCATGAATCAACTGCTTGGAACCTTGCATTTTTTACAGTGTGTTTTGTGTATTTAAGAGGTTTAAAATTGGTTTGATTCTTCAAAAAAATATATATCTTCTGTTGTTTTCACACAAAAAATCCATACAGGTTTTTGGGAAAGACACGAGGGAGTGTATTTTACATAACCGTTCCTTAGATGATTTTATAAAATCAAACTATTGCATACCAATATAAATGTTATTGCCTCATATCAAATTGTTAATAAATTTTTTAATAACTCACCCATTTATAATCTTTCCCTGCAGGCAAAACTCACACAGAAATTAATATGATATGTAGTGCGCAACAGCAGTAACAGATGACTAAGTTATCATATACAGTAATTATCTGATACCCAGCAGGAAGATGCAAATAATATTACCACTAACTTATATCCAACAAAACACTTCTACAAAGCACCGCAGATAAGTGAGACAGATTTCTTTGCAACTTTGAGATTGCTACAGGCAGTATTTATGTTACAACAAATACAATATTTATGCGCTAAATCATGCTCTTTGCAGATAATACAACTGAAACGGTTTTAAAATGGGAAAAAACATCACAAGCAACTTAAACTTAAAATATGAACAATTCAACCCATTTCACTCAGACGCTAAATTTAAGAGTACATGCACAAACATTATTAGTTAATCACAATTTACACAGTTGTGCTCTAGTAACAGCAGAAAGGCAATAGTCTCAGCTCCAGTAGCACACACACAGCATTCAGTCGCAGCCCTGCCCACTGCCAGACACGGCCAATCAGGTTAAGAAAAATCACACAAGCAAGAGTGACATTTTGCTGAATATCGATGTATGAGTAGAACTGCAAATGTGATGTGGATTGTATGCAACAGTTCAACAAACAAGAAGGTAATATTGAGTTATATTTGTGACTAAAAATAGTTCTAAATACTAATTTTTATAAAAAATATTTCCAAGCTTTACACAGGAACTTCTAGAATTCTTTACCTAGAACTGCCAAAACCATTAATATAAGACATTACATGTACAGTGGGGGAAATATGTATTGAACACATTACCATTTTTCTCAGAAAAAATATTTCTAAAGGTACTGTCGACTTTCACCAGGTGTTGATAACAACCAAAGAAATCCATATATGAAAAGAAAACAAATCTAATAGTTTACGAATTCAGTTATGTGTAAAAAAGAAATGAAATGACATTTTTTAAGCTTGAATTGTTTGGATTCTTACCAAAATCGGGGTCAATTTCATATCAGCGGAAATGTATTTTACCTGCTGTACATGGTGATATTGCACAGCCCTATCACTGGATATAACATTTAACACTTCAATCAATGAAAAGCTGCCAGATATGAAATGTTTAACTATTAAATGTTACTTTTCAAGTTCAAACACTGAAATGCTGCACTGCACTTTATGCTCCGCTTCTCTGAAATGTAGCCCGATTTCTTTGATCTGACTTGAAATCTCCATCATTTTGACATTGACAAGCCCTGCTAAACCACTGAAGCTGACCAGCCTTAAAATGGAACTTTTAATCTTTTTAAATAGAATTTTGTCTTTAAGTCACACCCAAACATGGAAATGTCCTAATTACCATCCTCATGACGATTCAATACTGTGTCTTTATAAGACATTCCATGTACAGTGGGGGAAATATGTATTGAATACGTCATCATTTTTCTCAGAAAACATATTTTCAAAGGTGCTGTCGACTTTAAATTTTCACCAGGTGTTGATAACAACCAAAGAAATCCATATATGAAAGGGAAACATATCTAATTAGTTTACGAATTCAGTTATGTGTAAAAAAAAAATATGAAATGACAGGGGAAAAAAGTATTGAACACATGAAAAAAGGCAGGTGTAAAAAGGCAGTGAAAGCCCAGACAGCAGCTGAAATCTCTCAGTAGTTATTCAGCAACTCTCTGCCCTTCGTCAGTGTAAATTAATATGAGCTGCTTTAGTCCAACATCTAAATTACCAGGATGATGAAGATGAAACCAGAGTGGACACTGCAGGAGACTCTCTGATGTTTTCAGAAATAGAAAATCAAGCTGTAGAATGGCCCAGCCAATCACCTGACTCGGATCCAATAAAAAATACAAAATAAACATATTTCATAGACAAACCCCACAGAACCCTCAAGATTTTTACACTCTTATGAACACAGAGAAAAAAGAAAAAGCACACCTGAGCAATGCATGTGAATTCATTCTACATACGAGAGTCTACACGAAGTCCAGCACTGAGTCAAACATAACAGTGTAGCCTGCAGGTACACTGTGTTAAAGATTTGGTTAAACGTTGATCTGAAAAGATCACAGGATTTAAAGGCAGCCATAGTTAGTGCACTGGTGCATTAAGTAATCAGGAAGCTGCTAGTTTGCTTTCAAAGCAAAGTGTTGGGAGTTGTTGCTGTTGTTGGGTAAATAAAGAGTCTGCCAGCTGTTTCCAGTCTTGCTCCATTTTATGGGTCAGACGCGGCAACAAAACCCCAGCAACACAAATCTGCAAGTATTTATCAGTTATTTGTGCTTTCATCTTCCACAGGTAACGGTGATCTGCTCGCTCTCCTCTTTGAGAAATATCTGCCGTAAATAGCAGCCCCATTAGAGAAACACAAGGAGTACTTTTGGTAAAGAGCTTGTCCACTTTGCTCCAGGATATTAATGGTTGAGACAGGAAGTAGTTTACATTAGGACTACTCTCCACATCACTAAAACGGCTGATAGACAGTACTTCACAAAGCTTCAGTCATAACATTATTTTCCAGTCTTCATTATAGATCGAAAATAATTTCAATGTTTTAAACTAATTATACTATATACTTGTTAATGTATTACATTAGTTCATCCAAAAATCCAGCCAAGATGTAGGTCTCTTTTTTCCTCAGTAGAACATTATAAAAAAAATATTTCAGCCGAAAATGCATGCAAAACAAAATTAATACCTATAGGTCCTGAAAAATCTAGATAAATTTAACTATCATACTGTCACTAATGCACTCATGATAGTTTGCTAAAGCAGTAAATTAAGGCTGCATTTACATTAGTTTATTTCCGTTCATACTGATGTATTTTACTGTTTTTTTTTTTGTTTTTTGTTTTTTGTTTGTTTGTTTTCAGAAAAACAACTCCCAGTCCACGTGACTATTCACGCACACTGGACATATGTATATAACTGCAGCATTGGTTACTAATTATATAATGGTCATATGTGAGGGGCTTGATAAAAAAATAAATAAATGAAACAATACAACCCCCCTCCCCATTTCAAACTAAAATAAACTAAAATGGGGACTTTTTACCCCCGAGTTAAAAATGTTTGATTGGACGCCACGTGTAATCAAAACAAAACATACGCATATTAAAATAAACTAGTCTAAACAACATCTAAAAGTAATATTAATACTGATCATTTCTTTGCATAAGACCACACTGTCTAATCAGGAGCCATAGTTTTATTTTATTTTTTCATTTTATTTTGGGGTTTTTTTTTGACTCACAACGTACAAATTTGACTTGCATGTAATGAATCACCACGGTCCAAGCCAAAAATCTTCTTTCATGTTCTTCTAAAGAAAACTCAAACTCATTAAGCAGATCTGTAGGAAATTCCAAATAACTTTGTCACAGTTGCACACTAATTTGACATTATCTAACAAGATTATGAGATCGAGTTACCTTGTGTAATCAATTACTCATTGCCTTTGGCTTTTTATGCTTACATCTTCCTGAAAAATAGTAAATTAGTCTTGTATGGATTGAGGAGACTTATAATGTACATTTACATAGATTTATACATATTAATCAATGAGTAATCTAATCTAGAGTATATGCTTAGTTAGTAGTTTGTAGATTACGTCTCTGGTATGTTAGTTATGTGGGTCATTCTAAATGTACATTATCTGTCCCTGAAATAGAACATATATACAGTAAATAAAAATTATTTCATCCCAAGAATTTCTAAAATGGGCTAATTTTGTGAAGGAATATGTTTTTTTTTTTCTTTATTAAAAGACTTTACAAATTTACAAACCCCGTTATCGTCCTCAGCCTAATTGAACCTACAGCTTTAATAGTTTTGTTGAGCTAAAAACTGTTATTTCAAGAAAAAATATACTTCAGAAATAGCAAGTTTAAGTTGTTCTCATTCAAATCAATTGATTTTAAAACATAAAATTCTAAATATATATAATACAAATAAATGTACAATTTTCCCCATGTTTCTGTCAGTCCAGTCACATTTGCATTAAATTTAACATAAAATGAGTGCAATACACGTTTAAGGCTATGACTCATAGATGTGACATCATTTGATGGAGAATCTGACAGTGATCAAGGATGCTTTCTATCACTGAATTGTATGATTTTATGCTTGTTTTTGTGTGATTTTGTTTGAGGACGACAAGCTTAAGTTATATATAAAAATGTACGTTTCAGGTAGAATGCCCCATGTATAGGTTTAAAATAGCTCTTATGTCCAGTGTTGTGTTCATATTTATGATTATGTTTATTTATGCAGCACCGTGGCCCTGCGAGACATGACATTTCCTTCCACTGTATGTCCACACATGTAGCGGAATGACAATAAAGCTCAACTTGTCTTGACTTGACTAATAAAGGCTGTTTGACACATCAACCTCAAGTTGAAAAACATCATCATAGTCAGAAGATAAAGTTGTTCACCCAAATCCACTTACATTTTTTAATATTAGAAAAAAGGTTTTCTTAAGTAAAATACTGCAAAGTTTGTAATCTCAATGCAGTTCTTTTTTTTCCATCGATATGACACTTTTTACAATATATGTAACAAGTCTCCTAAATTCAACACGGTTAGCACAATACACCATCAATTTAAAATGATTATTTTACACACATGCTCAACCAAGACCAAAACAGTGTAATTTTACAGTCAAATTTACAAATGCTTTCACACTATGTCAGAACAGATAACATCATGTTCTAAACACAACTTATATATGCTAAAGTCAAGGTAAAAAGCTGTTCATATTGTGAGTCGATCACAGACTGTAAAAGATATGGACGTAGTATCCGTGACGTCGCCCATAGGTTTCTAAAGAACCCAAAAGAAGCTACTAGTAGGCGTGGCCAACGGTCGCCATTTTGTTCGTGTGTCATCGCACCAACTGAGGCATACCAAACAAGGCAAAGAGGCGGAGCGTCAGCGGAGCTACAGGACGCAAGCTGGCATTTAGCTAAGGGCTTTCTTATGGGAAAAAAAAACACATAATATTTCATTACCTGCGACTCGTTTGTGTTCTGACCACATGTGCTTGGTTGTACACTATATCAATAAAGTGTTTAGTCTATTGAAAACACTATTGTAATACATTAACATCGTTCTTATGACGTTTTTCAACATGCAAATACTTCAGATACAGTCTGTGTTAGTAAATGCAGGGCTATTTAGGAAATCCAGGCAGAACACTGTATGACAAGACTTCAGATGACTGTTTTATAGCTTACAGCTGATCAATCTGACAGATTCTGGAGTGCGTTAGAGTTCTGAAGAACATTATAAATGATAAATGATCTTAAATAAAACAAATACATTTATAGAGATGGTATAAGTATATAATTTCACTCACCTGGGAAACGAAGGCCACGTGAACGGTTTGTGAGTACAATTAAGTGCCCACAGCATGCCACATTATCTGATAATTGCAGGAAATAATTCCAAAAGACAACTGACTGTGTAAATCCACATAAAACAACTCAAAAATATGATGAATATGCCGAGATCAGCGGCTAATCAGCAGGAATCAGCTGAGGTGACGTGACGGCGACTAGCTGGACTAGCTGTCACTCAAGTGGCCACGCCCTTAATTATGCAAACTTAATTTAGCTTAATATAAAGGAAACGGATGAGTTCTAAAAAAATTCACCCCCCTCACAGTTGTCATGAAGGATAATATAAGCTATATGAACCAAAATTGTTCTTTGTACCAGGCTGTAAACACCTTTTTTTCTGCTGTGAAGTTGGCCATTTTAACAGTGGGCTCATTAAAGATTTGCTCTATTATGGAGCCAGGACTAGCGAAATTTCGATGAATTGCAGTTTTAGTTACTTCCGTATCAGCTTCCTGAGGGAGAGCGGGAGGTTCCCTGTATTTTATTCCATTGCCAATGAGAAACAGCTTGTTGCAGTTATGCAAATATATAAAATCACAGATGATTCCCATCTAGGAACCACACTCAGGCATTGAGGTTTTTCCAATCACATGATCATATGTTCTAAAAGAGGACTCTTGAAAGGTACAATGAGCTCTTCAAAAGACTCAGTCACTAATACGTTTTGGTAAGGTTATGCAATACAGTCATTCACGTACACCACACAGTGTGTTTTGCAGTAAACTACTCTATAAACCTAGAGTTCATTAGTGCATATAGTAGATATACAGTACAGTACAGCCTTTACATACACCGTGTCTAATTACTTTTAGAGAGTCATGGAGTCAGAGGCCAATCAAGTCCTACATGAAGTGATCTATGTTGATCAGGCTGGTTTCAACTTGGCGAAAAGGCATCGCTGTGGGAGAAACTTAATAGGCCAAAGGGCCACAATTACCATGCCGGGCCAGCGAAGATTTCAGGTGTGATGTGGATGAGAACATGTGGCCAAATCCAGAAGACCGGGCAGAATAGAAAATTACTTTGTTTTTTATTATAATTCTGGTGCTTTTTCTGTTTGTATCTTGCAGTAACGTACGTTAGCAAATAAAGGCTGTACTGCAGCAATAATGTGTTTGCATTTTTTTAACATAAACTGTACATTTTATAAAGCTACAATGAGATGCTCCTTCATTTTTTGTATTGAATTTCTGCAGCAAAAGAAGCAGAACGCATGCATTTACTAAACCCAACAAAACAAAAATGTACATAGGCTTCAAATATGAGGGCAGACCTGACACATAAATAATTTATAATGCAATTTTTTTTTGTCAATGTGTTATGATTGACTAAATGTTCCTGTTGGAAGAGAACATGTGTTGGTGTTTAGAATAATCCTAAATTTGTAACAATTGCAAAGAGATCGCCTCTTGCGTCATTCAAATCACATGTGTGAAAGCATTTAGGCTTTCCTATAATGATGACATGAATTATTTGGGATGCTGGGTTTCTCAAGTTAAAGGTGTTTTCTGTCACTACTTGTTTAGCCTGTCTTAATGCATTCATTGTAAGCTGCATTATATATGCCACTAAATAATTCTTCAAAGATGACACATCTTGCAATTTAACGCAATGAAACATGATGTTTTATGAGTGAATAACTGAATCATTTTTTGAAAACGAGACTAAAAATAAATATGGGTTGTACAAATTATAATGTTAGATTTAGCGTCATCGGTAGGCCCACACGGAATCTGCACGTGCAGAAATCCGCAGATTTCCACAGATTTTTGGCCCATCATTCTGTCTATTTATTTGCTTGTGTAAATATGTGCAAATTTATATTTATTCAGTTTTTAAATTAATTTCAGTAATATTATTGACTAATGTGAAAATGTTCATTTGGTTTACTTACACTACAGTTTGTAAAGGAATATTTTCTGTCTTTTAATAGTTATATTATAAAGGAGACTGACTTAATGTCCCAAATAAGTAGATCCAATTGGATTTGCATTGTAAACATTAACTAAAAGTTAAAAGGGCTTTATTTTTATTTCATACATTAAGTTTTTTGTTATAATACTCCCCAAATCATTTCGCATATATCCACAGATTTTTTTTTACAAAACTCTCCACAGAAAGAGCAAAAATATATCCACAAATTCTGTCTGGCCCTAGTCATCAGCAACAGTAGTATTAACAGTGAATTTTTCACAATACTGATTATTTTCCTATTTATTTTTGTTCAGCTGATTATTTCTTCACTTCATTTTTAATAGAATTACAGTTCTAAGTACTGTTTATTAAAACCAAAAGTTTCTTGCAGTACTGTTTTTGTAATAAATGGAAAGCAAATTACATTTATTTTCTCCCCTTTTTGGCTGATCCGAAAAATGGTCCGATCTGTGACTAAAAAAACCATAATGTGGTCTGAACCGTGAGATTTGTGATCCATTAACCCATCATCATAGTTATTGTAAAAAATGTAAGACACTGCCAACTATAGGGCAAAGAGATGGCTAAAAAGTTAAAGAGCCCATATGGTGGGTTGAGAACGGTTAAATTTCACTTTTTGAAGTCCCAAACAACAGGATGATATGTATGCAAGGTTAAAAAACACTTTCGATGTCTTATAATATCGATTTATTTTTACCTCATTTTCCCACCAACTCCCATATGAATCGTCTGAGCGAGTCTTTTTTCCCAAGCACCCCCTTTCCGTGACGCTACCACATCACCACGTCACGTCCGTGTCAGCAGCCCATTGCCAGAACATATTAATAAAACATCACTGCAGTTGTACAACAGCGTATTGCTATATTCTTCATCATAACAACAAACATTCTGTAATAATTAACACTTCCTGGACTATTGTAAGCCAACAAATAGTAACATTCGTCAGTAAGCTAAATGGCTACCGCTACATGCTAAACGGAGCAAACACAATACAGACAACTACATCCATATTTACCTTGTTACAGTGAACAAGACTGGAAGAACACGCTGGTCCAAATAAACTGGGTATTGATCCATTCTTTAACAACAACCGTGCAACAAATGCCGCGTTGTAAGCTGGTAGATTGGTGGTAGCTCTCTTCAGAGAAATGACGCGAACACAGCACCATGTTGGGGATGTAATTCTCAGGTATTTTGCCAAAAAAAAAACTTAACCACTCCAGGTAGGGAAAGAGGTTTCCAGGTAGGGAAAATAACACAGCTTTTCCCTCGCACTTCAGAGCATAGTGTCTACGGGACATGATTTAACCGGAACGCCGATAAGTTCAACAAAGTTAGCAATAGATTTGCAGATTCGTGTTTTCCGGATCAATAACTCATGATCGAAACATTGTTCCTACACAAATAGCACCTCTTTTCAACCGTCGCAATGTATACAATTACCTACAACCTTATTTTCCTAAAAATAAGCTTTGCCTACGCGCTGGACGCATTATATTAAACTCTGCGCAGGGGGCAGAGACCGATCCTTAGGGACCGTCTACAAAGAGCAAAACGCGAAAACCAATACTACAAAAGCTCCCATAATTTTCCCAGGGTCTGCGCGCGCAACTGGTGGGCGGGGCTTATTTTTCGCGTTGACGTCAAGCCGAAACGGCTAAAGACTCGTTCTAATAACGATTCATTTAAACAACAATGAGTCGACTCTTTTATATATGAATCAATCGTTTTAAACACTTTGCACTTTCAGATTTAAGCCTTAGCTGGACATTTCACTTTACTTAGAGCTGTGTTACACACTGCATGGAAGGTCATTTTCAAAAATCCATAATATGGGCTCTTTAAGTACTGTGTCCATGGTATTACAAAGTACAATCTTTGAAAAAATACTCCACTTTTTTTGAAATAGGCTAATGTTAGTCACCTACAGTTAAATAGTTGAGTTTAAGCATTTTTAATCCATTCAGCCAATCTCCTAGCTAGAAAATGGTGAAAGTCAACTTGGGAGCCTATTTCCAAAATAAGTTGAGTGTTCCTTTAAATGCTTTTCACAGGATGCTTTATATTTGAAAGGGAGAAAAGAAAATTACTATTTTCATTATCAATTAAAATCAATTCAATCTGTTTAAATGGGAAATAACTCACAATTAGTTGCCTTCATTATTTATGCAATTAGCTCTGCAGCTCTAATCAAAAGGTCACCAGCAGAAGAGCAGCACTAAACAACAGCTGAGAGCATCTACAGCATTTTAATAAGACATGCCAAAGTAACAAGGAAGTTGTAGAGGACATTTTAAAATGTTAGTGTTGACAAAACAAGGATGTGTGAGAGAGTCTGCAGCTCATTTGAAACCCAGTTGGCACAGTCAGTGGGTTGATGATAGCATGAGCTGCCCTTGGCAGGCAAGCATTTTTTCTGAGCCTGCTCTGGCACACAGACACCAGTTTCTCCACTCCATAAAGTGACGTCCATCACAATCCACCTGTGCACAGAGAACTACAAGCCCTCGAATTCAAAACATAAATCTCGCTCAATAACAAAAGCGGCTTGACAGTTCGCAAAAGAAAGGCAAGTACTGTGTCCTGTTGCATCATGAGATGCTACAGGAAAGACCAAGTTAAACAATGTACACAAACATAAATGTTTACAATAGCCAGCCGATGGAAATTAAGCTGTAAAAACAGATTATAGGACTGAAACACTGTTATGAAGCCAGAACTCCCAACACATTTACACACGCCTGCCTACATTTATTTATAAACAGCAATTGACCCTTCACTGCGCTTCTCTCCCTTGAGTTACTACAAGCTTTGAAGAATATCCCATAGGACTGAATCTGAGGTTTTTGCAAACACTGTAATGCTCAGGGAAGAAAAAACAGTGAATGGATAATATTCATGAAATGAAGCAACTAAATGAAAAGCTTTATAACCTGCATATTGCAAATCTGTAATAACAGGCTTATTACTCATGTTCAACATGTTTTCTTTCTGGTATTTACCACATAGACACACTTAGAACTGCTTGCTGACCCAAGCCTGTGGATTAAAATGAATAATGTAGTGTCTTTTACAGATCATTTGGAGCTGCTGGTATTATTACTGTGTTGCCTGTGTATGCTTTTTGACTCTCAAAGTGCAATGACTATGAATGACCAAGGCCAGTGGAGTCTGCCAAAAAGCCGCCCACATCTTATCTGAGGATGAGTAAATTAAACAATAAAAAGAATGTCAGGATACATTGTTTCTCGTGTTTCTTAGCAGCTGGAGGGTGTTTTTGGTGATGCACAACTTAAAATCTTAAAAGACGTGTCTGAAAGCTGTTGATGCTTCTTTCGTATGTTTTTCATGTGCGTTTTGTGAAAAAAAACAACCCTCATTACGGATATGTTCCCATGTCTGCATTTCTGGGTACAGCGAAAGACGTAACTGGGGGTACGTCTGCTTGCAGTTTTTGTTTTTGCAAATCAACCAGAGGCCACCGTGTATGTTTTTTGATGATCTCAAATTTCTCTTGCACGTCCTCTTCTCGAATAAATCCACCAGAGGGTGCAATATACATTTCAGCCAACTAGGCCAGCTTGCTATCGACTGACCCACCTATCCCCTGTTCCCTCGAACCCTGTCATCATGGTCAACTCAGTTTCATTGGCATACGCGGCGAACTTCTGGGCAAACTGGGAACACTTGAAAAGTCTGTCTGTACGTAGTTAAGTGGTCAGCTGGCATCACTAAAAGAAACAGAAATCGGCTGCGGCATCATACAGCCCTATAGTGTTCATATTAAAGACGAAATGCAGTCATGCGTACCTCTGACTACATAATTCACACTCTCCAGAAATGTAGACAGGGGTACATATCAACAATGAGCCTGTGTTGAAGACAAAATGATCTCCTAATGCTGTTTCAGTCAGGATTTAGCAGTGGTGTCTAGTTCATGTTCAATGGGAGAAATTCTAATTATGGCAAAACAAGAGCAGTCTAGCGGTATATTACTTTTTGTAATCAGCAAGCATCAGCATTGGCTTTAACCAGTTACTAAACAGATTTTCAATAATCAATCAAAAAAAAAAAAATTCACAGAGCTTATACCACAGTTCATTCCTTAAAGTCTCAATAAATTATCTCGCTTTTTCTGTGGTCAATCACCAAGATATAATCTTAAAGCTAAAACTAGTTTTGCTCATTGCAGCTCAATATTTGATCAGATTTTTATTAGTTAAGACATTTTAGATCTCTAAGGGTGCTTTCACACTTGCACTTTTGGTCCGCACCCAGGTTCGTTTGACGTCATAGTATGGTACGTTTAGCTGGTGTGAACACGTCTTCTGAAATCGGGTGCACACCAGTGAACCATACCTGAGTCCACCTGAAAGAGGTGGTCTGGGGTATGGTTCACGTGAACTCTGGTCCGGTACACTTCTGGTATGAATGCAATTGGACCAAATAGCGGAAGTGAACCGTCAACAGTACAACAAATTATAGTTTTTATAATGCTCATACGTGTGTGTGTGTCTGTGTGTGTGAGTCTGTGTATGACGTACTGTACCTTGCTGACAAGCAGGACTTAGCCAGGGCAAGCACAGTGATAACGTCTGCTTGTTTCCTCCAAAAACAGCTTCTGCAGACATCGTCTGGTGTTCTGAACGTGTCCATGACCAAAACCAAAAGGTTCAGTAAAAGCGAAACGACCGCGATGTGCGGAGTGCGGACGTCTTTCCATTTTGGCGCATTGCTTTTGTGTTCGTCACCTGACAACAGCCGTACACAAAAAAGCAGCTTGATGATGCAAGCGTACCGGGGTTCAGAAGGAAAAAAGACAGTGTGAACACAAACCAACCGAGAAGGAGGCAAGGGGAAACAATCGAACTTGGGTACGGTCCAGGCAATTGAACCAAGTGTGAAAGCACCCTTAAGTCTCCCTTTGAATCAGTTACAGGCAGACAGAATTAGATTATGTGTGCGCATGTAAATGACACAGGGCATATCTAATAGCTCATAGTAACATATGGTAGCTATCTATTCACAAATATTTTTGAGCATATTTGTGAGTTGAATTAATAATCCACATAGGCTCCTTCTGGGAGCACGTGTTAGCGTCCATGAGATTACACAGATGAATTAAGGCTCCAGCAACTGTCACTGAGATACTATGGTAACTACTAATGTTTAAGGGAAGCACATTTAATTGGAATATTTAATTTTGAACTACCTGTGCATTAAACAGTTTTATTCCACACCTGCCAATCAATATCAAGAATGGAATGAACAATGGAATGGAATAAACAATGGAATATATATGAAAAAAATGGGTCAATATTTTTTATAATAATGTGGGTAACATGCCCAAACCAATTGAGAAAATGTCAAAAATGCTAATGAAACTTCGTTTTCATAAACAAGTCATTTTTTATGTATTTCATTATGTTTGTTTTTTAGATAAATTAATTTGAAAAGGCTTAGATATCTATCACATGACCTTAAGACACTTCAGACTCGCACTCAAGTTTAAAGTCCTCAAGCTTGACTCAGACCTGTGAACATTTCTGTTAGTGTCTGGAAAGCTTTCAGGTGTCAAATCTCATTACGAGACAGCCATTACAATATTGTGTTAAGGTTAAGTAGCTCTGACAAGTCAGGAAAAGCTTGGACATTCCCGTAAAACAGTGGCAGATTAAACTGGAGTGCTTTGCTGTCTTTCAGCCACATTTACAAGAAACCAACCAAACAATGCCTTGCCATCAGGTAAACAAGACTTAACTGAAGGCAGCAAATATTGAATTATTATTAAATCCACTATCAGCAGGTCTGAAAGACAGAAAGCACTCGCCATGGTCATTTTTCAAAGCACTGTAACCAAAACTGAAGTCATTTCGTATCCAAGCAACATGCCTGTTAGTGAACAACGTCGCTGAGACAGTTAGTGCTGTTAGCACCCTCAAAAGAGAGAGTGAGAGATTGTCTTTAACAAAGGCACAGATGGGTCAAATAAACCAAAATGTCTTTTTAGATTTGAGTTTCAACTAATTCACTTCAGTCTGTCCTCAAGGCCACCACACAAGTCCACATGCTCTTTCTTTCCCTCGGGGGACTGAGTCAACAGCGTGACCCAATACATACTGAATGAATCACTTAATGAACTTGGCAGCTGAAACACAATTCAGTACAGGGGAATTTGAGAGGAATGCTTTGTCAAGGTTTGTGGCGACTATTCTGGTTCATTAACATGTTGACCTGAAAAGCACAATGGCTCAGGTGTAAAGAGATTAAACTAAACAGATGAAGGTGTCAGATTGAGGTATTGGCATCAAGTATGTGAAAAGGTAGATGCAGTTTGTAATAGCATATTCACAAGACCTGGCAAAAAAAAAAAAAAATGAAAATTAGCAGGTTATTATGACTGAGAAGAAATACCACAGGGTGGAGCGGTGGCGCAGTGGGTAGCGATGTCACCTTACAGCAAGAAGGTCGCTGGTATAAGTCTCGACTGGGTCAGTTGGTATTACTGTGTGGAGTTTGCATGTTCTTCCCATGGCGTGGGTTTCCTCCGGGTGCTCCGGTTTCCCCCACAATCCAAAGACATGCGCTATAGGTGAATTGGGTAAGCTAAATTGTCCGTAGTGTATGTGTGTGAATGAAAGTGTTGGGTGTTTCCCAGTGTTGGATTGCAGCTGGAAATGCATTCGCTGCATAAAATAAATGCTGGATAAGTTGAAAATGAATGAATGATCGAAAGAATGAAATATCGGTCAGGATTGCACACAGTTTTATCAACAGAAAATGCAGTTGAACTGATATAGTCAGATAGGCTACTTTGTGCCGGTTAATAATGTAAACACTGACCCAACATGCTGACACATTTTGCAGACGGGATGATTTACCTGGAACAATTTTTTTTTAAATATTCAAAATAAAAAAACATAAATTTCTGCTGAACGAAAGAAGTAGTCTTATTTTAAATAATTTATTTTAATTGCTCTTGGGTTAGAAGACCACAGGTGTTCATTCATTCATTTTCTTGTCGGCTCAGTCCCTTTATTACTCCGGGGTCGCCACAGCAGAATCAACCGCCAACTTATCCAGCATATTTTTCCACAGCGGATGCCCTTCCAGCCACAACCCATCCCTGGGAAACATCCACACACACACATTCACACTCATACACTATACGGACAATTTAGCCTACCCAATTCACCTATGCCACATGTCTTTGGACTTGTGGGGGAAACCGGAGCACCCGGAGGAAACCCACGCAACCACGGGGAGAACATGCAAACTCCACACAGAAATGCCAACTGTTCCAGCCGGGGCTCGAACCAGCGACCTTCTTGCTGTGAGGCGAACGTGCTAACCACTAGGCCACCATGGAGCCCGACCACAGGTGTAATTGATGTAAATTTTATGACCACAGATTTAAATTTTACCTGTAGTCGTATGTTTATAATAACTGTACAGTAGCTACTTATTTTCAGTAAAGATTTATAGTCAGTATGATTATCATTTCAGTATAAGATTTACACTCACTCTCTCTCTCTCTGATTTTTTTGTTAAAAAAACTAACTTTGATTGACGGTTTCCTCCGGGTGCTCCGGTTTCCCCCACACATGCGCTATAAGTGAATTACATAAACTATTAGCTATAGTGAGGCGACACAGTGGTGCAGTAGGTCGTGCTGTCGCCTCACAGCAAGAAGGTCGCTGGTTCGAGCCTCGGCTGGGTCAGCTGCCAATTCTGTGTGGAGTTTGCATGTTCTCCCCGTGGTTGCGTGGGTTTCCTCCGGGTGCTCCGGTTTCCAAAGATATGCGGTACAAGTGAATTGGGTAGGCTAAATTGTCCGTAGTGTATGTGTGTGAATGAGAATGTATGGATGTTTCCCAGGAATGGGTTGCGGCTGGAAGGGCATCCGCTGCGTAGAACAGATGCTGGAAAAGTTGGCGGATCATTCCGCTGTGGCGACCCCGGATTAATAAAGAGACTAAGCCGACAAATTAATGAATGAATTATAGTGTATGAGGCCATAGTGTATGAGTGTGTGTGAATAAGTGTGTGGGTGTTTCCCTGATAAATAAGGGACTAAGACGAAGGAAAATAAATGAATGAATGAATGAATGAATGAATGAATGAATGAATGAATGAATGAATGAAAAATAGTCTATCGTTCAGTTAGTAATACTACGTTTCTTAAGTTTTCCTTTGGAACTCAAATTAGTACTGAGAACTAATTCTTTAAAATATATTTAAAAGTTAAGTATTATTATGAATTAAATATTAATAAATACAAAACAAATAATAATTTTACCAGATTTTATAAAACAACAGAATCCAAACACAACAAAAAAAAGTAATCAGGAATGAAAACTAGGACTTTGAGAAAAGTAAACTTCAACATACACCACACAGCATTGTAAAGTTATTGCATTGCTACTGTTATTGCTAATACTGCTCATACTATTCGGTACAGTTTTATCCATTCAACAGCACACATATCTATTTATTAAACGGTTAATTTTATTAAACAGATTACATAATTAGATTTGATATCTAAACTGAAATTCCCCAATAATCGCAAACTGCTTCTTGCTAACATGACAATTTCAAGGACTCCTTTCTTTGTGCCCTATTCTGCATGGAACAAGCTAAATATTTATCAGTTTGAATGAGTGTCATTCAGTGTACTCATTGACCAGTATCCACAATGAAGGCTAAGGCGTTTCAGTCAGCAAGAGGGTGACAAAGACACACTGTCCAAAAAAAATGCTGTAGCTGAAAGACGTGGCTGACATGGTTTTACCCATTGTGTCAAAACTACAGCCACAACAGTCTGTCTATACCTAAAGCACAGAGAGAGTCTGTACACATGACTTGCTAGTGCGGTCATGTATGTAGTGCAGCAGGTCGACTGTTGGCCATCTCTGAAACACTGCCCTCTGCCAGCCACTTCTAGAGCCAATGCACACACACTCGGAAAGACGACAGCCCATGCATGATCATCCCACAGCTTAAATCCAACAGTTTCTAGATACTCAAAACATTTGTGGAAATTGATTACCTCAAAACATTTAAGTAAACTAACTATATTAATTTAAGTTGGGATTAAGTTAGTAGAACTTTTGTGCACTTTGTACTTAACAAATAAATGAACTCATGCAAGTTGCTTGCATAAACATCATATTAACTGACAGGTTAATTACTTTTTAATGATCAGAAAAGAGTTTTTGTTTATATTTTACAGAGGTGAAGTTCATTTAACTATTTATTCTGCTAGGTTTTACAGTGCAACGTCACTCAATGAAAACTCTAGCATATACAATAGTCAAATCAAATATGAAAGGGTTCATACGGTCATAGAAAACCTGGAAAAGTCATGGAATTTTGACATGGCATATTCTAGGCCAGGAAAAGTTTTGGAAAAATAGAAAAACCCTCAAAGTTTTGGAAAAGTTATGGAAAACAGATATTTGTGTACTTGAATATGGATTATTTACTGCTTTTCTGTACTTGGCCGCTTATTAAATCGGTGTCTGGAGTACTTGATTCTAATCGGTCAGTCGTAACATTTCAAGGTATGCTGCTGTTTTTGACTGTTTTGTACTGGGTTGTGGCTCGAAGAGCATTATACGATGCATGAAACAAATGCTGGAAGAGTTGGCGGTTCATTCCGCTGTGGTGACCTCTGAAACAGAGACTAAGGCGAAGGACAATGAATGAATAAAGGTATTTTACAGCCCTTATCATTCAGTATATACTCTCAAACAGTAATCTGTATGCATTATCACATTAATAAAATTTATTTAATAAAAATCACATTATCATTTCAATTAATAAAGCTTGACTTTCTGCCATATCTAAGAAGCCTCACCACTAGCCATTGAAACCAAAACTCACCTACCATCAAATAAGGAAAACATCTCACTGACATGCTGAATCAATAATTCAAATTTCATCAAACCTCATGAATTATGTTCTCAAGGACTGTGAATCCTCTCTGGTCCTGCCTCTTCATTCATAGCTAATCAAAATAGTAAAACAAGGCTCATAGCTGTGCTCGAGATCTGGTGGGAGTCGCTTTCTGAGGACTTCTTGTTGATGCCTTCTCGATCATACATATGGAGAGGCAAAATGTAAATGGCCGTTGCACGAGTGGGATTCATGAATAAACATCTGAATGACAAAGTTTCACAGTTGCGTAGGAGAAGATCGACAGACACATGAGATATTGTGCTCTAAATGCCAAACGCGGAGACGGGGGATACAATTTATGTCAGACATTTTGACTCAATATGGATCAATTGAATAAATGAATGAATGAATGAATTTACCAATGATGCGGTTTTGTCGAAATCTTCTTAGGATCTTCAATATTAATACATGTGGACAAGAACACATCTTCAGAAATGATCCTTTTCACATTTTTAAAAAAATCTAATACACACTGAAACTAAAACTTGAACAAACATCAACAAAAGTCTGGTTCGACTTGAAGACATTATGACAAAATATTTCTATAATATGGGTGATTCTAGAATCGCAGGTACAAACTCTTAAAAATTGACATTTTTCAAAAACTAAAATTAATGAAACAGTTTTGAATAATACAAATTATATTATCTATCTAATTATTATGGTTATCTTGATAAATATTTGTGCATTTAGGGATTTTTTTTCTTGAAAATATTAACTCAAAGATTCCCACTATATTGATTTTTGATCATCTCAGGTGCTGAATATGTATCTGATTTATTCATTCATTCATTTTCTTTTCGGATTAGTCCCTTTATTAATCCGGGGTCGCCACAGCGGAATGAACCGCCGTATCTGATTTAATTTTCATGAAATAATCTGATTTTCGTCTTTTTTGTTTACTCTACCAAGTTGAACACACTTTAGCATGAAACTTCTATTTTTTTTTTATTATTTGTCATTTCAGTTACCAAAAAAAAAAAATATTCCCAGAGGTGGGTTGCTGCTAGAAGGGCACCCGCTATGTAAAACATAAGTTGGCGGTTAGTTCTGCTGTGGCGACCCTGGATTAAAAAAGGGACTAAGCCGAAAAGAAAATGAATGAATGAATGAGTTTTATTTTGTATCTGTCCCTACATTCTTGTCAAATTTGTTACATCTGTGTTACGCGGGTCTGTGTTTATTTATTTATTTTTGCTATATGGTTGTGTGCTTGTAAGTAGGTGGAATTTTTCCTAGCGGCTTGTCCAGGATTGGATGGAGCCGGTGATGTCACTGGGGATTCCCCGTATGTAAGGCTGACGGCAATGGCGGCTCTCTCTCTCACCTTTCGCTCAGGCTGGCCGGCGATGCTCCGCGCATGCCAGGCTCAATCCGCTAGGTCTTCAATGTTTTGTTGTTTCGTTAACTTTTTGATACTTTCGTAATGTGTCAAGTAGCTTGTTTATTTTGATACTTTGTTGTTTTTCGTAGCAGGTAGTGGATATTATTTTTCATAGTCACGTTTTGTTATTTATTTAGTTTAGCGAAGGAAAGCAGCGGCCGGAAGACTCACCTGTTTTTATTCCTTTTGCGGGAGTTGTAGGTAAGATCTGTCCATTAAAAAGCAGTTATAATCAGGGGACTGTTTTGTTTAGCTGCCCTACCTGGCTACATGATTTGTTTATTTTTGTTGTCGCTTTTGAACTTTTAATTTAATATTATTAAAGATTTATTGACGGGACATCAATTTATTAATTTAAACGTCTGTGTCTTTCATATGTTCGGCTCAAACCTTAACGTTGTTGTTACACGAGCCAGTTTTGGGTTTTGGGCCATAACATCTTGTTAAAAAAAGGCAGAACAATTTATAAAGCACTAATAGTAAAATCATGTTACTTGCTCCAAGTGATGTAACTTACTCTGGCAGAAACAGTACACCAATAGTGGAATAATTATATGTGATATTTCAATGAGTTTCTCATTCAATCTTTAAAACCAAAAGCTTACTCCTCGCTGAAATTGTTTTTAAAAAATTACTAAAGGTATACTATTTAATTATAGTTGTATCATAACGTTATAAACAAATAGATACAAACACTGCAAAGTAATTAGTCATCAATCAGCGGGGGAAAAAGAAATCAACAACTTGCTCAATGCTTAACACGGAACAGTGACCTGTCTTATTGTTCACTTCTCAGAGTCTAAGAGAGAGAGTGCGCCAGCAGTTTTACTTTCACTTTCTGTATGAATAACTTTCTGGCTACAGACTCAGGAGAGTGTACCAGTAAATATCAGATTAAATCAAGTAACAGTTCTCAAATAACAATAAGCTGTGATTAGGCATGGGCTGGTTTAAGATTCTGACGGTATGATAACCTTGGATAAAAATATTACGGCTTCACAGTATGACGGTATTGTGATTACTGCTCTAAAATATATTCTTTTTAAATGTCTGGGTTAAAAACAGAACTTTTTTCCCCATGAACACAATATATTTTATTTTGAGATACAACAGAGAGAAAAAGAAAGAAAGAATATCAATAATAATAATAATAATAATAATAATAATAATAATAATGAACATGAAATAAACTTGAATGAATTACAGTGTACAAATTAAAGTCATTACAAAATGAAATGGTCCTTTTTGATTTCTTATTTTCAGACCATGAAATTAAATTTAAATAATGACTAAATTCTTGCAAAAAAAAAAAAAAAAAAACAGGAAAATATGGTTTGGTGTTAGTAAATTTGCATTTGTGGACATGAACATTTAGAAAAATTTAAAGTATTTTGAAGCAGTCAACATGTAAAATGTGGCTAAATAGTTCTAATGAATCACTGACTTCTGCTGTCTTCATTAGTTTTAGTAACAAGATTTTTGACAATTTAATACGGCAACTTTGGATATCTTTGGAAATAGTGCTGTCCTAAAAACAAACAAACAAACAATCAAAGCATAACTAAAAACATCTTACACATACCTTAGGAATGGTATAGCAGAAAATTTTGGCGATATGAAAACCTTGACTTTCCAAACCGCGGTATACCTTGAAAGCGGTTATCGCCCCATGTCTAGCTGTGATGCAGATTTGCTTTTAATTTGATATTGATATTATTTTTTAAGTATTTCATAAATTTGAAAATCAGGAAAGTTGTATCGCAATGACAATTTGTAAGGTTTATGCCAATAGAAATATACTAGGGTAATTTAGGCAAATTAGGGTTGTGCAAAAATTTATACTGTGATATGGACAATGTAATTGATGGCAAGACTTAAATACTTAGCTTGTTGTCCAAGTAATCTATTGTGTTTTTTTCACTAAGAAATTATTACTGTATTGTAATTGTAAACGTGGTTATTGCAGATGAGAGAAATTATTTATGTAAATAAAAAATACTATTTGGTCATTTCATATATACATTTGATGTTTCTTTCTAAAGCAATAACCAAATAAAATACATTTTATCACTTCCCTGAAAATCGTGACCTTGTGATGATACTTCTTATTTTAACAATTCACGAACTGTCTTGTATATGTCTGTTTGATCTGGAAAATAGGGCTGCACGATACTAGAAAAATCTAACATTTAGTTGTTTTATGGTATGAACACAATTTCACCAGATGACTTGAATGTTTCTATTTGAAAAGAATGACCTATTGCAGATTGATTGGGATGACTCTGTAGTGGGAGTGCATAAAACATAATAAACAATCTACAAGCACAGATAGACACAATAAAGAAAAAAGATACAAATGAAATGTTTTATGGTTTTCTGAGCAGCGCAACAGTAATCAGGTAAAGTACATGAACAATCAAATGTAAAATAATCCTGCGGAGTCTTCATTGTATAAATAATTCAATAGCATTAATCATTATTAAAGTCACAAACAGTTCAATTTCTTTGCCTGAATGCTTTTAAAATCCTCATCAAAAACCCCTGCAAATGATAAACTATAATCCAGACTCAGCATTGCATATTTAGCAATGTGACTATGATCACACTGCGATATTGAAAAAACCAAACCATAACTAACAACTTCACAAAACACATCCTCTGAGCAGCAAACTATTCCTTTGCGCCACATACAGTATAATACAGGAATCTTTTTATCCATCTTTAACCTCTCAGCCCAAAAGAAACACTCTTATTCGGTTGCCATCGTAACCATAGGATTATTGGGCTGGAGTCACTGTTGGGTATAGACTGTGTTCTGCCAGAACAGCTGGAGCTCTGATAATATTTGCAAACACCGCTGGGCAAGGGGAAAAACTCGCTTTAAGGCGAAGGCGAACTCTCTTGTGAATGTTGAAAGACGTGCCCTTCATGCAGCCTCTATGAAATATTCACAGCTCCCTCTATATTACGCATATTACTTATGACAGTTGCACAGAACGACAAGATAAATGTCATGGCATTGCACTGACTGGCATCTTCGGCAGACCAACAAGTGAAGCTCGGTAGAAACACAACCATCAAGGGTTTGCATGGGAGGAAGAGGTGGACAGGTGGTTCTGACCAAGCCTGACACCGATTCGCCAGCGCTAGAGGCTAACAACTGCACACACACACAAACACACACACACACGCGCACAGAGCGAGCGAGTCAGAGCCCAAGTGCAAGACGTGGCACCTGCTGGGTTCTCAGCTGCCCATTTCCCCCGCCTGCCACGCCACCCAAGAGCATGACAAACCCCAAAGCAGTGCCACTGTGCCGCGAATGAACGCTCAAGCTGCGCCTGCTCAGCTGAAATATCCCACAGTCCTCTTCTGCAAAGGCACCCGTTCCTCAGGACAAGGCTGATTTGCTGGATGCGCATCTAGTGAAGATTTTTTTTGCGGATATAAGACACGATATAAACACATTTTATTTTGGGTTTAGAAGTTCTTAAGTATTTTACTCAACAATGTTATATTTGTTCAGGATTTTAGCAAGAGCTGACTACATTATCTGAATATTTTTAGCAGGAAAAGAGTTGGAAAATAAAACTTGTCTATAAAAAGAAATGCAGTCACATAATTTTCCTTCCGTATTGAAACATTCCTTTGAGTGAAATGGATTATGGAAAGGTTAATAAATATGTTGGGTAACTTAGATCTCTTAGGCAAATTTTTGGTCACACTTTACAGTTAAGTTGCATTACTTGATCTTAGTTTATGTATTTACTAACCTTAACTTACAATGAACGATACTTGTACAGCATTTATTAATCCTAATTCAATCATAATTTACAATGCATTATTAAAATGCTAATTCTTGCTTGTTAATATTAGTTACTGCACTGTGAGTTAATGACAACTTTATTATCATTAACTAACATTAACAAAGATTAATAAATGCTGTAACAAATGTATAGTTCAATGTTTGTTTATATATTAATTAAAATTAACCAACACAACCTTAAAGTATGGTGTTAATGACTTTTTTTACATCTGAAAAAGCAGACAATATTTTGTATTTAAATATGCTGCAATGTTGCGATATCTAAAAAAAAACAAATCAGATCATCTGATTAGCTATAAAGAATGTGTGTGTGTGTGTGTGTTTCTGCACAAAACAATTTTAAAAAGCAGAAAAATATGGACAAATTTTACTTTTATATGGCAAAGCCTTTTTAGGGCTCAACAACTTTTGTGAATTTGTAAATAAAACAGATTGCTGGAGTAGATTTTACAAGAAAAATAGTATTTCGGTGTTTCTACAAAATGTGACATTCAATTCAATGTGTTACTTGCCAAATGAACGAAGCAAATTCAATTTATAGCATTCTCATTATAGCATGTGTGAAAATGTCTTCAACACAAAATCAAAAATATGCTTCAACTACTGGTGTAAAAGTGCTGTTTGTAACAGCACATTATCTCAACTTTTTACAGCCCACATTACCACTATTTTGAACAATTAATATGAAAATGAATTAAGATTCTGCTGTGATTTTTATACAAACAAATCACAGCACAAAATATATATGTATACTATAATGACAATTGTACTTTAACAAAATGACTCTTTACCGTGCTGATATCTACTTCTTATTACTGCTTACTTCTTAAGTTCTTCATTTTCAAGAATTAGCACATGAAACAAAATGCTGGCAAATCGAAATAAGCACTGCTAGTTTCAAAGAAGCTTGTCTTCATTTACACGCATGCAGCTCATATTAAATACAGAGCTTCACTTTGAAAGCCAGATTGCATATGAAGTAAAATCGCAGCTAAACCATACTGTGATTTAAAGATTTTGAAGTATCATGCAGCCTTCTGGCAAATCTATAGGGAAGTTTGTAGTAAATGAAAAATTGATGCAAAGGAAATGACTGAAGAAAATATGTCACAGGAGAAGAGCCTGTCATTTCGATCAAAAACTGTCATGAAAAAGAAATGGTTCACTCAGTGCATTTTAGGACTGATGCCCGTTAATATTACGAATGTTATAAAATAGACACAGTGAATTTGCATTCATATCACCTTTAAACTGGATTCAGATATTAAATATCACTGATCAATTCATGAAAACAAATGATGTCAGGACTGATGCACATTAACACATTGATATGGTGAATTTTCATTTCATGTCAGATTTAAAACTTAAATCAAACAAACCCAATGATGAAAACTTGTTTTGGAAAAAGTGTCAATTCATATTAAACCTTTTCACTCTCAACCCCAACAGACTGCAGCCTTTTTCCTAAATGCAGTGAGATTGAGACAGCAGACACAGATTACATCTGAAGATTTACTGTACGAACAGCAACAGAGATTACAGCCCAACACCTTTCATGCACTTCCTCTCACCATATGGACAGTTACAGACAATGGTGAGCTAGCAAAGAAACAACAACAAACAATCCAGCTAGCAAATGAGCTACAGACAACTAACTTTCAGGAAAAATGTCACTCTGCACTGCACAAAACACAACATGATTAAAACACATTACACCTGTTTACAGGTTCAACAACAACCCCAAACCAAAGCAGACCTTTTCTTTAACAAATGAGAAACATTATCATTAGCCTGCTAGTCCACAAACAAACACTTGATAAGAGGCAGTGAAGAGAGCAGCCAAAGCTGCTCCAGAGGAGATTACAGCATGAAAGCTTCGACGACAATCATTCTCACATTCTTTATGATATAATCCCTTTCTTCCTTCTGCCCCTTTATAGCGATAAAAGGATTAACAAATGAGGAATTATGCGTTACAGTATTTTAATCTCAAGACATGCGAGGTTACAGAGGACATTGAGGAAAACGAAGTACAGTAACGCTGCATGGAAATGCATCAATGTAGAGGATTTGATTTATTTATAACACTGCACTTGACTGACGGTGTATTTACATCCAACAGGGAATCGATTTGATGTGCAAGAAGTTTCTGTGATTTCTTTCTAGCATTTAAAAATAATCTTTAATCCTTTTATGAGGTAAAACAATGTATTGACAAGCCAATATGTGTAATCTGATGTGCCTGCTGTAAATCTGAAACTCAGTTTAGACAAATACAGAGTTTAAAGTGAACAAATCACTTGATATTCAGTCTGAGCACGGACTTCCAGGCGCACTTTAAATGCATGAATGGAGAACAGGAGAGAACGCAGTGAATTTCATTCATTCAGAGTTTGAATATCATTGATGCGTTATGGAAACAAATAATGTCAGGACTGATGCAGTAATCCTAAAAGCAGCTAAAATAATAACAAATCTGATATTTTTTGCACTGCATTCGTTGCGTACTATTTCCAGAAAATGAACACTGGAAATTTGACAAGCATCTGAGGTCTCTTTTTAATGATCTTTCATGATTCTCGCAAATATATTAGGAGTTAATTTGCTTGCCATAGTGAAAAGAAATAAAGCTGTGATTGAAGGGAGGCAAGGTTATTACTACACCAAACTAATAAAGTAATGCTCCTGGGAGTTGTGACTAGTTTTCTATCGAGAGTTCTACTTCATAACCCACTTTTCCAGCTTCCACTATACTCTTCTGTCCTTATAGCTTCATCTCCATCTATTTAAGTCATGGGCCGATGGAGAAAATCATTTGGCTTAATTTTATCCACCCAGATATCATAGCTATCAAATCTACAATGTATCCTTTCACAGAATTAAATTGTTAAAGAGAGATTAACTGATAATTAAAGCATAAGAGTAATTAAGTTTAAACAGCCTTATCTATTAATTTAGAAGCAATTATCTAAATATATCATTAAGTATAACTCATAGTAACAACTTCACACAATTTATAAAAGTAATAAAATAAATTGATATCCGGAATTTAACCAACTTTAAGGCAAACAATTCGTATTTATTCAATTCACTAGAATGTAAATATGTACTGCAAGCTCCAAAACTTCACAAAGAAAACAACATTTGTTTTAAAAGACCAGTAACAAAAAGACTTGTTCCTCACAAACAATAATTAAAACATCACCATACATGTGTAAATCAACAGGATATGACAAATAAAAAAGGAAATATGTCTAAATCTTCCTGGGTGGTTGAGAAACCAGACTGTTGAACAAACTCAACAAAAAACTCATATGACAAGGATATAAATTAAAGATTTATTCGTAATTACTCTTTTCTAGCACACACTCCAAAACTAACTGCACAGTAATAAAAACAAGCTATTAAATCATATCCAAACTGTGAGCACATTTGGGTGAATTTGGACAATATTTTGGATCCTTTTTTTATAAAACAGGCTCATTTAAAACCGATTCAAATGAGAATATTTTAAAACTGTTTACAGCATAAAATGCCATCTGTAGCATACGTGTAGCTCTGCTGTATGTCGTCTCAAACTTCCACTCCCTTACTGCAAATACACAAGACTCCAAAATAAAACATTACAGACAAACAGAGAGAATCCTGAAAGAAGCACCGGCTGTTTCGAAAAGCACTGCTTATTGTAAGCCACAAATGTAGGAATCCAGAAGCAACATACATCAATGGAAAGCACAGCTGTTATTCAAGAAACTGTATGAAACCACTGCAACAGATATTTCACAAAAAAAATAGCATTTTGCCATAAATAGATTCTATTCTAAATCCAGTTCACAAAAATAGTTTCTTTATTTGCATTCTCATAAATCTGGTTAGGCTAACATACACAAAAAAACTGTAACTGTATGATAATACTTATACAATAGATTACTTTCTTAAAATCATGTGCGATATTTTGGAATAATTTTAAGACGGTTAACTCAACGTTCAGATAATAGGCAAAGGGGTTCAAAAGTTTAAAGCAGTTTCCACGAGATCCTGGTCTGACCTGTTTTACAGCTTAATTTGTGAAAACATAAAAAGCAATGGGGCACTGAAAGTATAGACAGATCACTGGTGTATTTAATCACACAACAGTTAATAACTTACACATCTAGATGAGCAAAAACAAAATGTTTCAAAGGTAAAATGTGTTTTGTCAAATAATACATGTGGTCAGTTGTATTATTTTAACATTACTGTACATGCAGTGTTAAATGCATTTACATGTCATATTACTTATTTATAAACTACATTACAACAACCTAAATAAAAAGCATTTAAATTATTTCTGCAAGTCTGTTCAACAAATGCAGCAGACATTAAAATTAAATCATCCACTTGTTCAGGCTAATTTAAGTCTGTTTAATTCAGTAGTTTTAAATGAATGTCTTTTAAAGGCAGCCAGTTCACCAAAAACTTTTTCGTTAAGTATGCATTTTAGTAAAGTATTCCAGATAAAAAGGCTTTACAGTGTTAAACAACTTCAACACAATAAAATTAAGTAAATTAGAATAAAATTAAGTTAATAAATAAAAAAGAACCAATGGCAAAAGCTTATAAAGTATCAAATTTATTCACATAAAAGAGGGTTATTTCAAGTGAATAAATCTGATATTTTTTGAGCGTTTGCTGTTGTCACATTTTCATATATGTTTGCATACTTTTTGTTAAGCTGAGCACACAGTTAAGATTAATATGCAGGCTTTTGTTAAATAGTTTGTAACAAAATGAAGTTAACAGTTTTGTAAACAAAACTGTTACATGTATAAAAAATCTTAAATTATGATTTAAGCAAAATAAATACTGCTTCATTTAATTTTGAAATAAACAGCAGTGAAATAAACAATTCTGTTGTAATTAATTCTGTTTTAACAAACAGGTCATCTTTAAAGCAATCAACCACTGTATGAATACAAAAATGAAGCATATAAATTAGAACTACACACCTTTCAGCTGCATTAAACACAAAACCCACAAAGGATTGAGTGAAATATCGATAACACCTCTCAATTACACAGTAGCTACAGCAGTAACAATTGAACTACGTCACGCACGTATTGTAAACAAGCATCACGAACACAAAAGCACAGCAAAATCAACACTAATGTAAATAACAACCGAAATCACGAACATGAGAGACTAAACAACCACTTTAACAACACGCAAAGCGCACACACGCGCCGAATTTCCTACATAAACACTTGCAGAAATCGTACATGTGTAATTTGAGGCTCTTCAATTCTCCTCAGATTACAGATATGAATCTAGAAGCAGCTCTAGAAGTGCCTAAAACCTTCCAGAAAGAGGCACACGCACACATAAACACACACACACACTCGTTGTGCTCGTGCATGCTGCTTTCAGTCATGTTAGGTTGACTCTAGCAGCAGCATGGCCGACTCTTCCAAATCAAAGATTGGCCATCTTGACTGCGCACTTTATGCAGCCCGCTATCCGAGTTACATGCGACCCTCTGAGGCGACACAGGCCCCGTGTTAACATGCTTGAGATGTATGCATTCACACCTTTTCAGTAATTATTATTCCTCGATTCGGGCGTTGTGTGTGACGACCTGCCTCGCGAGGAGACGCCGTAACATGCGCGTATTTGATGTAAACTATAATTCTGCACATGTAATTTTACATAAGCCCTTAAATCTCAAGGTTGTGGGCTGCACTCCAGCCATTTCTATGCCGCCCTCGCGTGGAACACACACGCAGGGCCTATAGGGGAAATATCACGTGGGCCACGGAAAGGCCTAAACACGCGCCATGAGGTCATGCACACACTGATCCTGCGATTCAAGCGTCAGAACGAAAAAAGGCGTAATTTCAGCCTTTAAGGGTGTTTAAAAGCATGTTTAATTTATTTGATTCACGTAAGGCACTCCGTGAAAAGGATTTTTGTGAGACAAAATGTGTGCTATGTTTTGCAAGGAAACACCCAATATCAAAATTGTTGTTTTTATTTTTTTTTCCACGCCAGAGAAATGCAGAGGACATGTTTACAGTTAAGAACTAAAGGTTGAAGAAGAATAGAAGCAAAATCACCAGCGCATTTACAGAAAGAGTTTATTCACATACGAAAGTGAAAACAAAAATGGGAAGCAATTAACTTGCAAAAAAAAAAAAATAATAATAAAGGTTAAGCTTGAATATCTGCTAAAACTTACTTTCACAACATGCACATCACAGCCTCGGAAAGACAAACTGCAACACTAACTTCCAAATTCAGCAGAGATTATACTTTTTGCATTGCAAAGCATATAGATAAAGCAAACAAAATTACCTCAGTTTTTTAGGAACAGAGTAGTCGACCTCGATCACTTTCCCATGTAATTCAACTTTCCCTGCAAGCAGGAAACAAAACAAATGATCAGAAAAACAATCACAGCTGCTGTATGTCAGCTTTATGTCATATTATTTGTAAAACAAACAACCGTGCGTGCAACGTAAATACGGGGAGCACAATCGCACGTGCTTGTAAATGCACGTCGGCGACGTAGTGAGTTTAACCGTGTCAACGTGTAAGGTGTATTTTCTTGAGCACATTTCTTCTTATTATTATTATGCCTGATGATATTATTACGCGAAATGCTTGATGAGCCGATACGATATGAAGAATGGGCAGCCATGCTTAATCTCCACTCCCACTGTAACCGCACATACGAGCGATGAGGAGAGTTTGAAGAACGGGAGGTCAAAGGATAAGACTCTTCTGCCTAAATGTCTTCGAGTAGCTCTGGATGTGTACTTTTTCAGTCGCACGCACAGCCTGTGAGGAGAATAGAGAGGTGTTGTGCATCTGTTGTGTGTGAGTGGCCTGGCGCAGCACAAAAATTGGCATCTCACCTCCGTCCCCCCCAGCTACCTGTTTATTAGCACTTTCCTCCAGACCCCCATCACCCACCTTCAAGACACCTCGTAAAAACATACCTGGACACCACAGGAACACGCATGTGACGGCGGCTCCGCGCTCAGTGCGCTCGCTTCTTTTCAATAAAATCAAGACAAAAAATAAGTGAAAAATAATTACGCCTGCCACCCGAGCATCAGAGCCATCCGACACATTCCTATGGGCCGACGGCTGGAAAATCGCAGGCGTTCATCAGCCCGGCTTGGCGGAACGAGCGTGCTTTTGAAGAATTCGAGCATAAATACAACTTGTGTAGCGGAGGCGAGCGCGCGTGTGATTGAGCTCGCGGGCGTTCATTCGCGCGCGCGAACAACAAGAACTGGAGCAGATGCGCGAGCCTCACTTTTTCTTTTCCTTTCCAAGAAAGTCTTTTACGCTGTCATGTACGTGTATATAGATAAGAGCGACCCGTGGAGAAACAGGGAAAAAACGCACTTACCGGAGAGCGTCTCGATGGCTTTAATCGCCCAGTTCTGGTCGGGGAAGTCCACGAAGGCATAGCCGGATTTGAGCAGGACCTGGTCGGTCACGGGCAGCTTCCTCTCGCCGAAGAGCTGCTTCAGGTCCTCCACGGTCACCGAAGGACTCAGATTGCCCACATAGAGTTTGTTCATGGTCTACACGAGAAATGTGTACGTCCAAGTATATCGGCGTGTGCGCGCGTGCGGTGAATTTCCCGAAGGAAAAGAAGGAGAAATTAAAATAGAAAAAAATAAAATAAATGTGCTGAAAATCAGCAGTCACCCCCCAGATGCAGTCGGACCCCCCTGCTACATATACACAACTCTGTTCCTGCTCAAACTCTTTTACTGGGATTGAAAAAAAGTGCCGTTGCGACGTTACTCTGTTGCCAGCAAGCGCCGCCTCTCAATAGACATCGCTCTTAAATATCACAAAATTACTTTTAGGATTGCTGTACGGCGGTCAATTTGCCAGCATAAATCACGGATGAGGCATAATGATGAGACTGTGAAGCGAGCAGCGCGAGAGGGTTTAGTTCACTTAAATCCACTCAGAAAGACCACGTTCAACTCATTTTAATGGCGTGTTAATAAACAGATGTACACTTCAGTCATTTCATTGTGACTGACAGCTCAAACAGCATCTTCAGGGGGTCGTGGATTGATGGGCGTTTTCCCTTTAGAGAATAACTCGTTGTTTGTTTGTTTTATACTCGTTATTTATTTTATCTGCGATTAATAATTGCGACGGTAAAACTGTAAGCACAGACTCCAAAGAGAATAGCAGCTGGAAAATGGGACTTTTTCTGGAAACGCCCACGTCTATGGAGAAGAAGCAGGAATGTGGAGAAACCTTATGGAATTGTGATCTTGGAAAAGCATGCACGTTATATATGGATACAATTCATTGATATGGGATATAAAAACACGTTTGATATTTGAGTTTTTAATCATGCTTTACCTGTGTGCGATTAGATAACATCACACTTTAAAAAGCTGACGTACTGTAGTATATAGTCAGTTACTTTATTATTTTGTACACTTTAAATGATTGCATGCTATTGCTCATGTGGTGTTTAACAATTATGAATTGTGAACCATTTGAAATTAATATTCAACCTGGAAGACGTTGGCATTGTAGGATCATTTACATTGCCAAATTTGTCAGGATTAAACACTTTGATTTATGTAGGTTACAAGTCCAACTTTTCAATATTAATATTATTTAACGTTTTCATGGTCACGGATCAATGATAATCGCATGATATTCAGGTAAGCTAATATTTTTTAATATTTGGATTTAATTTTTATGATCATCTTCTAATCAGTTCACAGACCCTGATATAATTTGATTCGTGTTAATAAACACATTGTTTTTTGTTAAAATTTTGTTAAAAAATCAGCAAACGTTTCTCTTATTCACTGATAAATGGATAAAAATCTAAATTTTCAGAGAGTGTAATAATTTATTGTATAGAAACAATAACTGTGATTTGATTTATCTGATTGCACTAGTAAATTAAAAATAATCTTAAACTGGCCCTGTATAATTCTGCGTTTAAAAAGCCTATTCAACAGTGCAGGACTGCTCTGTGTTGCAGCATCCTGAGGATTTATCTTGCATCTCATACATTACTTATAGTTTCAGATCAGACCCTGCAAAATTATGGATGTCTAAATGCAGTAGAGCCAAGTAGCAAAACTTTACTTGCAGCAAAATCTTTAACCAAACTGAGACCAGTAACAGTGTGTGGATAAAGATTGAAGAACTTCAGAGACACAATTCCAATCGCTCCAACAATCTTACAGTAAAATGAAGAAATTCCACATTGGTCAGCTAATGCAGACACCCACATTGTGTCCAAATTAATACCAAATCCCAGAGTACTTGAAGCTACATTTTTTACACATACTGGTGAAGTATTCCAGATGATCCTATTATTAACGATATATTCTCTGAGGTAATGGGACTTAAATTGGAACAGAGCTCTTTTAGGCACTGCTGTTCTTCCATTCCTATTCGATAAACCTATTAATTTCACTGTAGTTTAAGGCAAATGCCTCAAGAGGATGTTTGTATGCATTGTATAAACGTTGTCTGTACTCTGCAGTGAAGTCTCTCCTCACTTTGAGACAACAGCTTGTGGCCAATCTCAAGGTTTTAGGTTCAATCCTTCAGGTCTGAATCATCCATATTTCATGTTTTGAGTGGTTCAAGAAGAAGCTTGCACCAGGTGGGAGGTATAAAGCAGTTTATTGCAAGACCACTGCTAAGCTTAAAATGCATAAAAGCATACGGGGATGTGAGCCGGACACTTTATCATAATATAAAACAAACGCAAGTTTAGCATCAGAACGGGAACGAAAAAAAAATAAACAAAACAAAAACTCAACAACAGTGCAAAAATACTCATCCCACTAATGAAACATCCAGATCAGTCAAAGACACATGAAACCTTTAGGCAAGAAAATCGAAGGAAAAGTACATCGAGACTCATGCCACCAGAAATAAACATCTACGTCATCAACGATATTGTTGTCATCTTCAAGAGAGGAGCTGAACTTCACATCAGTAATGGCCTGAAATAAACAAATATGAAGGCTTTTATTTGCTTTTGTCACAAAATCACTGGAGAATTTACACAACGATGAGGTTAAACACTCTAGAACTGTAAAGCCAAGCAGAGAACACAAGGCACTGGCATTCAAGATTATCGCGATGCCCTTTGTGCAATACTTACGAGGAGAGTAGGAGCGAGAGCGTGATCTTGACCTGTACGGTCCTCGGCTGTAGTAAGGAGACGGAGATCTTCTCCTGTAATCAGAAAGGGGAGAAGCGTTTTAATAGTAATGCAGGTCACATTCAAAACAGTAGCATGCTGAACAGTTAAAAAAGCACATATGATATGCAATATATTGCTGGATGTAATATGAACTGATGCAAGTCTGTCTGCAGGACCAGGGCTCAACAATAAGGATGGACTGATGTTGTAGGGTCAGATGACACCAGTCACCTACATCTGATCAGTGGCATCATTAGACATGCCTTGAACCCAATGTATAAGCCTACTTTAGTCTACCAAGTGCAGTGCACAAAGAAAATGGTGTCATCGGAACAATACACACATACTGTGCTTAAAACCGCCTGATTTTCCTACTCAACCACTGTACTGTACAATGATCTTGAATTCTTCTCGCATTGCTTAGTTTGCCCACAAGGTGGAAACACTGAAAGAAACTGCGGTTTTAAATGTGAAAAGGGGCTGTTGACACCTGTTCACTTCATTCATGTTTTCTGATTGGATGAAAAGAGCAAGAATCGCAGAGCATTCTTGTGATGAGGTTTTACTGCATGGATGTTCAAACTCGGTCCTAGAGGGCCGGTGTCCTGCAACGTTTAGTTCCAACCCCAATCAGACCCACCTGGGCTAGCTAATCAAGCTCTTACTAGGTTTCTAGGAACATCCTTGCAGGTGTGTTGAGGCAAGTTGGAGCTAAATTCTGCAGGACACCAGCCCTCCAGGACCGAGTTTGGACATGACTGTTTTACTGGAAGATGAGTGAAGTACAAGGCCTCCTGTAGCCAACAAATAAAATGATTTGTATGCGAAATAAGAAATGTAGCTTCCGTTTCTGTAATAAAAAGAATAATAATTAAATAAAATGCTATGTATATGACGTTTTTGTTGACGTAACCTAAATAAATTGGCTTATATTACAGGATTTGAAGATCGGACTTGTATAGGTTTAATGGAGATACGTTTGCGGCAAATTTTAGGGTTTGAATAAAAGGATTCATTAATTTGCTTAACAAATGGTAATGAACCCAAATTTTACTGTACATTTAACAACATTATTTCACGTTTTGTAATAGAAAGTGACAGTCCTTAGTGTTGAGCCCTTCAGTATGATGGGATGTCAATACAAACGCATCCTACAGACTGCTTAACAGTAAAGATCACTTGTATGACCTGTTGTTGTAGTAGTCTCTGTCTTCATAGCGATCATATCCACGTTCATAGCCTCGATCGTAGCTATCACGCCGACGGCTTACACTCGGCCCACCACCACTGCAGGAGAGACAAAAAATAAATAAATGAATATATATTATTTGAACTCAACATTGATCACTGAAGCACTTACGATACAAAAACAGACATTAGTTTACATCCACACAGATGAGTGTTCATCAGAGGAGTCATTTGGGAAGAGACAGACTGAAAGGAATCAATCATACTCACTATGTCGGTCTGCCCATATATATTCCAGGAGTAGGTGTGTGTGGCCTCTTGGTAATGGAGTAGTCCACTCTGATTCTCCGGCCATCAAGCTCCATACCATTAGCACGCTCTTTAGCCTAGAACCAAAAACAAGCAAGAAAAAGCCACACTGACTGAGCACACAATAGCATCCAAAAGAACATTAACTCCAGCTATGGCTTTATTGTGGGCCATAAAATAGCTGCAGGAACAGTATGTTCTGTACAGTACTTCGATAAAATACATAATGCAACCTCACTGCTGACAAAAAAAAAAAAAAACCCTGTCAAATACACAGCATGTCATATAGTATGATCGATACAGACCCATACAAAACTCCTGATTCACTTTCTAAAGTAATTTGGAAGATAGAATAGAAGAGAATATAGGGTATGAAAAATGCAGCCTTTCACTTAAGGTAAATCCATTCAAATGACAGCTGCCTTTATTACACATATAGCTCACTGTGAAATGAAACTTGTTTATTTACTTGGCCATAAAGATGCAGGTGAATCTTCAGTGGAAGCTTGAAGTATTTTAGCTGAAACTATGGTTGCTGACAAATCAATGAATCAAAACAATGAGCCTGTGGAATAAGTAAACGTATATTCTTCCAATCCACAGCCTTAGCCAATAATGCAGAGTGCTTTCACAACATGCACTTGACCACAAACCGAAATAATTATTTATCATTTTATTAAATAATATTACTTTGTAAGGCTTTTTCCAATTTAACTCAATAACTAGGATGTGTGTTCCTCAACCACGTTCCTAGAGGTCCACCAACACTGCGTGTTCTGGATGTCTCCTTTGTCATGGCCATTACAGTACTACATCCCAATTTGCATACTTATACTACATTTTAAAAGTATGTACTTTTTTGTTAAGAAAAGGTATATACTTTGAGTGTGTAACAGAGTATGCAAACTTTGGGACATACTACTTCCTTCTTGATGGACCATTATGTTGCTTAGTTACACCCCCTGTCAATCATCTACACACATCCACATTCCTTTCATATTAAATTTACGGAGACCATACCTTATTGAAAATTCAGCAGCAGGTTAATCTGCCATTAGAGCATACGTCTCAATCTCGGGTTTCTGGAGGGCCGCAGCTCTGCAGTTTTGCTCCAACCCTAATCAAACACAGCTGATGCAACTAACCTAGGTGTTTAAGACTACTAGAGACTATTAAGCAGGTGTAGGTCGGAGCTGGTTGGAGCTAAACTCTGCAGAGCTGCGTTTCTCCAGGAATCGAGTTTGAGACCACTGCATTAGAGAGTCATTCACGCAGATAAATCTCCTCAGGAGTTGATGTCCAAAAACATCTGTATAAAAGTTCACATTATGGTTGCAGGCGAAATATAACAGAAAATGTGATTTAAATATTTTCCAGTTGGCTAGAAATATTAATAGTCATTTAAACAATTTTACCAAAGCCGCTCTACTTGATGGTTGGTCTTTGTGCGTCCTCCAATTTTGTAGTTTGTTCACACTTTTTACACGAGTTTGTGGTTTTAATCAAATTCGCATCCAATGCACAATGTTTTGTGGGCAATATTAGCAATTAAGAGTACGGACTGTTCTACACTTCAAATTTTTAGCGAAAATCGAAGGTTCCTAGACCTTCTGGGAACCTTTGACATACTCTTTTCAACAAACTACAATTTGGGACATAATTGTTGGGACTAATTCTATTTTCAAAAATACTTTTTACGATGCAAATGGGGATGCAGCAAAGTCAGTCTCTGCTAATGATGATCCAAATCAGGTGTGTTTGGTTGTGGAGACATGGAAATCGTGCAGAGCTGGTGCAGAGCTTCCTCCAGGAACATGGTTGAGAAACACTGACGTAGATTATACACATTGAACACCCTTGAAGTGTCATGCCGGTGCTTAAATTGAACAGACTTTGCTTTTGTGGTAACCATGTGCTGGTTATACTTAAGCAGATAGAGAAGCTAAGAAATGAGAAATGCTAAGCTAAATTGAACCTTGACTGAAGTGCGTGTGCTCCGCTATTGCGTATCATTTGACGCAGCAAAAATCAGTCCAGCTTTTGCATAGTGCAATGAAATGAACGGATATCTAGTGCAGTGATTTCTGCATCCAGAGCGCAGTGTCTGCAGCTGAAGGGGAAAGAGAAACCACCTCACGCACGGCACAGCCTTACAACCCTTTTTATGGCTTATATTTTTTTGCCATTTTCTGTCGATAATATTCAGCAGCCAAAAATTCAGTGCATCCTTAATATAGTTTGTATAACTTCAAACAAACTATGAACTTTCAAGAATGAAGAGTGGATGCAGCTTCAAAATGTATCAATGCACTGCAAATGTCAAAAGCGTATCGGAAGTCACTTTAGAACTTTATCTGGAAGCTACAATTTAGCTGTTGCTACTGCACTGTAAACAAATTCTTCCCCACATCCCATAATACACAGCGCAGCTGACTACAGAAACTGGTTTAGTTAAAAATCCACAGTACTTTTTAATGTTGCATCTGTCTGAGCTAATATCGCTGTATCACCACAAACAAATTACTCCAGTGTTCGCTTGAAAGCGTACAGAGACCACCAGATCTCAATACACTTGTTTGGTTTGCTTTTGGTGGGCACTAGAGCGCAACTGCTGCATTTACACCTGCCAAAACAAACCACATCACATGGAACTCTAGAAACCACCCAAAATTAACTGCGAATTTTCATCTAAGGATGAACCATTCTTTTGATCAAACAGATTCTGTAGCCAAATTGTCATTATGCAATCATGTCATGATTTTGTCATTTATTTTCCACCAGAATATGCACCTCTTTTGAATCTTCTCTGTTTTCAAAGTAGACAAAAGCGAAACCCCTGGAGCGCCGAGACTGCTGGTCGTACACAATGCACACATCACTCAGAGGGCCATATTTAGAGAAGACCTCCCTCAAGTCCCTCTCTGTGGTGTACAGGCTCAGTCCGAACACTCCGAGGCAGCAGTTTGGGTCTGGATTTGCCTAAAGAATTAGGAAAAAAAATATTACCAATTACAACATGCCAGTACCTAAAAACTGGCATCAAAAAAAAAAACCCCGACGTTATGAACTGTCTTTACCCGGTCACCAATATGTCGTCTGCGGTTGGACATGGGAGAGTGACTGTGACTGCTGCGGCGGCGGTATTCACTGCTGTACGAGCGGCTGCGTGAACGTCTCCGGCGAGAGTAAGAGCGTGAACGTGATCGGCTGTAATGTCTTCGAGAACTCCGATGGGAGCGAGACCTGTGTAAAGATGGAGTAAACTGAGAAAGAGCAACGGACATGTAGTCTATCAATGTACCAACTGATAATTCCCGTCTTAAACTCCTTAGACAGACAAGAACCTCCGGCTTCAATTTCATTATATATCAAGTTGCTTGTAACACACGTCAAATGATCAACTGCAGAGTGCTTAAAATCGTATTCCTGGGTGGGGGGACATTTTTTATATTTGGCCCAAACTTGGTTTCTACTTTTAACCCTAAAGCAGCAGGTGCGGCTTCCACTCTGCCCACTCCACGTACTGTGAATTCCACTTGCAGCTGAGCCACGAGGCCACTTCAACAGTTTCAAATAGCATTTCATTTTGGACTTAAAGATAATCAATTGCAACAACTGCATCCCCATCTCAAAATACTTTGGCAAATGTATCCATTAGCACTGCAAAAATATCAAATGCATTATGTTAGAATAAATGCAATGAATTATTTTAATAATATTCACATTTTAAATACTCTGCAAACACAAATACGCTTCAATATATTTTAGTTATTCGGTTGCTTCAATTTACGTTAGAAGAGCTTTAAATGTTGATTTAACTACATGTTAATTACACTTACAATGAATTACTGAATATTAGCTTATTCTTTCTGGCTAGTTACACAAACATTAATACATTTGTACGGTTAAGATTACACAGATATCTGGAAGATTTAAGAGGGTAAACAATTTAAGGTAAATCAAATTTAAAAGGATGGGAATACAATACACACAATGAGTCTTTGACATGTTTAAAAACCTGAAAAACACAACTTTTGCATAACCTTTTAAACAACTGGGGTAAAAATAATAAACATGTACTAACATTACTTAACAATAATGTTAATTACCATTAGCAAAGACGGACAAATAAATAAGAAAATGTTTGTTTACGTTAGTAAATACATTAACTATATGGACTATTGCTTAAAGGGTTACTAGTATGGGAAAAATATGGAAATGACCTTGACTGTACCTGCTAACAATGCAATAAACAAGAATGATATTCTTCCTCTGTATTTTTTCTTGTTTCCATCACAAAAAAAACAAAAGTAAATAAAAATTACTTAAAAAAAAAAAAGTTAAATAAATAAAAAAAAGTAGTCTGTCTAGAAATTGATGAAAATCAGGCAGAATTATTTAAAAAAAAAAAAACAACTATCTTCAAATGTGCTCAGAACATTTAATTTGAGCAGAAAAGTAATTTTCAGATATTGATTCTTCTTTGAAGCATAAACAATGTAAATGAAGCTTAACAAATGTTCAGATATTTATATATATTTTTTAAAACATTTAAATAAACATTAAATGTGTTTTTGGCAAATATAATATCTGAAGACACATTAAGTCTTATTTAACAAGCAAAAGTCATTACATTTGTAAAGACTTTAAAATGTGAAGGGCAAATGAAGACCTACAGAAACAATATGAACAGTTGGACAATATGCAATGTTATTTTTACATATTTTCATGTGCAGTATAATGTACTTAAAAAAATGTCCATTTAGGTGCATATCTTATATGAAAGATGCAATTCAAATAAATATGATTTACTTTTTTCTTAAACTGAGAACACAAACAGCTGCTTTCCACACAAAACAATCTGAGCCGTAAACAGAGAACAGTTCAAGTAAAAAAACAGCAGAATTCCTTACCTGGTCTTGGACCGGGAGCGCGAGCGGGATTTTGAGCGGGAGTGATGGGACCTCTCTTTGGACTGAGCAGGCGAGCGTTCGGCTGAACGACTGCCAGACTTGGCAGATCCTCTAGGACTTGCGCTCCTAGAGGCCGAACGAGACTCCTAAACCAACCACATCCCAGTCAGGTTAGGGCAACAGAACACGCTTACATGGACAAAAATTGTGTGTGTGTATTTATAAATATATAAATGTATATAAATGAGTCAATCAAGACTAGGGTAATACGCAGTGATGGTGACCTTTTCACTGCAAGTACTGTACATGAACTAATGCATAAACAATTTTACAAGATAAGAATTTGCAGTATTTTTAATGCATCATCAGATTATGTGTGAAATATATCTAGCTGTAAATCTCTCATGCTACTGCACAATAGTGACTATTGCATTACAAAATGGACAACAGAAGATTGATGCATGCACGCATGGGACAAACATACTAAGAGTTACTTAGCGCTGCGATCTTATCCCAGATAACTTCTGATCTTAACTTCATAACACATCTTTTCTTCTTTCTTCAGCCTCAATTTCATTTCTGACTTCAATCCTCTTCCCCCATTTCTCTCACTGCCCGAAAATGCTATATGGGAACTTCTTTCGCTCCGCAATATTAGCATGCACTGAAAATTCAGCTTCAAATTATTCGCATTAACAACTTGACATTTGACTTCATCCAGATTTCTCTTCTTCCAACCTTAACCTTAACAAAAAAGAAAAGGATGAAGAATGTGTAAACACTGGACATCACAACCAAGAATCCTATATTTTATTAATGTGGAAAAAACAGTATAGATGAACCGACAGAGAAATGTAGAGTAAGCTTTAAACTTCCATCATGATAAACAATACTTTCAGATGCATCCTGAGCCTTACGCATGCACACACACACACACACACACAAGCAATCACTCGCAATTACAAACTTATACATTTGCATTTCATTCACACATTTGGAGTAGTTTAAGACAAGACACAGCAGTGAAGTTAGGCATGGGCCGGTATAAAATTCTGACGATTTGATAATCTTGGATAAAAATATCACGGTTTCACGGTATTGTGATTACTGCTCTACAGCATCAGCTTTTTAAATGTCTGGCTAAAAAACAAAACCGTTTTCCCCTTTGAACACAATATATTTTATTTTGAGAAACATTAAAAGTATTTTGGAGCATTAAACATGTCAGGCTAAGTAATTCAAGTGAATCATTGACTTCTGCTGTCTTTATTTGTTTCAAAAAACACAGATTTCTTTCCAATTTACACCTAAAAAACAAACAAATAATGTAAATAAAAAATCTTCCACATACCTTGGGTATGGAAGAGCAGAACATTTTGGCGGTATGAAAACCTTGACTTTTTCAAAACGCGGTATACCTTGAAAACGGTTATCGTCCCATGCCTAAGTGAAGTGTGTATAAAAATAAAAATAAAAAAAATTAAGTAATTGCAAACTGTTTTGCAATTACAAGTTTTCTGTAATGTTATGTTTAAATGTGGATATTAATAAAATATATTTGCTTAATTGTGTGCATTTCTTAATTATGAACATTGGATGAAATGGGGATATATATATATAT
>CAIGQQ010032765.1:15622248-15639640 GCA_903798035.1 Danio albolineatus
TATTATTATTATTATTATTATTATTATTATTATTATTATTATTATTAAGTATTCAGTTCAGGGAATATGTAAAGTCAGCAGCAGTAAAATCATAGCTTAGTAAATTAATCAACCTGAAAGATTGATTTGATCTGAAATTATTTAATTTTGAAGTAAAAGTGCAGATTAATATTACAACATTATCATTAGTTTAACAACACCGTATACTGAAACCAGTCTGCTAAAACAACAGTTTGTGAATGTCCTGCTTTATTTTTAAACGATCAAGGCACAATTTGACACTGGATGTTCAGAGAAATCGAAACTAAAAGATGTTGCTGTGCTGACTGTATTAAATCTGACAGTAGTCACACAAACACTGTTGCTTTGTCTATTATTACAGTGTTTGATAAGTAATCCAGTAATCCAATTCTTATTAAAAAACTGAATACATAATCATAGATCTTAACATTGAAGATTTTTAAAATCAAATCAACGTTGTATGCATATTGTAAACATTATTCTATTTTAATGTCTAAAATCTTGTCTAGACCCTAAACAACCTAAAATTCCAACTGTTTTCAACACTGACTATAATAATAAATGTTTCATGAGTATAAAAAGCTTGTATAAGATGGTTTTTGAAGGATCACTGAAGAAGAAAGGTGTTTTTATTATGTTTTAATGTTTTGCAGAAAGTCACTTAATTTAGCCCAGACTTAATTTATTTTAATAATTCAAAATTAAGAAAAAAAAGGTATTAAAACAGTAAAAAAGGGGGGTGTTAACAGGTTAAATATGACCATTTACAGTACTTTTTAGTCTACCATTTATTGTTTGTTTACACATATCTTTGAAATCATTCAAGTTATATAAGTGAAAGAATCAAAGGCCAAGTGCTTGAGTTTTGTTTCGATTCACTTCAGTAAATCAAAGAGGGAGATGGTTAGAGTGAAGAACACTTTATGGATCATATTTCAAAGACTTTTAAGCCAAGCAAAAGACACATTTTGGAAAGCAAACAGTCCTTTTCAAAATATCTCACATTCACGTACACAGCTCTGTGTTTTCAGTGCGCCTGTCTGTTCAGATTCAGTAATGCTGCAAAAGAAAACATGAGTATTCTATACAGTTTCCATCAATCTTCTTTCTGTAGGTCATTAGTTAGAATTGAGCAAAATACCCAGCTTGAATAAAATTGAATTACGAATAAAAATATTTTAGTTTTTTAGAAAGGTTACAGATTAGATTACTAACCAAATCAGCAATAAATATGTCAAAAACTTTGCCATTTATTGTTCTTTAGTGTCACCTTAGAATTATACGATCCTATCTGACATTTTTGTCAAAATTTAGTTATTGACATATTAATTGACAACTTATTTACATTATGGGATGTTTTTTGTAAGTTGTTTACATTTTAAGACTTTTTATTTAAAAAAATAAATGTTACACACGTACTGTTTGCTGTTGTATGCAAAAACTTTGAAGCTCAATATCTCAAAATCATTCAGAACGCAGATAGAACCTTATAATTCCAAGGTGATGTTAGAATATACTCTGGGACACAATATTAAAATAATGTTAATAAAATTTTATTTAAATAACTAAATGCTTGCCTTAAGATCTTTTCAATATATTTGCGTCTACATGTTAATAGATTGAATGGAAAAACTGTTCCGTTATGAACTCATTTATGATTTTCAATCTTGTGTCAGCTCATAAAAAAGACATATGAAAGGGGCAGAAATCTTAAGGTTTAGTCTTTAAAATCTCAATGTGAATGCTAAATTAACCAGGACCAAATGTACAATACTCTTTTTATGGTCCAGACCAAACAAAAACAAACACACAATCTAGAAGGTCAGATATAGACTTCAGTAATCAAATCCTGATTAATGTCTGATTATAAAATCGATCACAAATCTTAACATATATTTTTTTAGATTGTAAAATTAGTAGTAAGATTCATTCACAATAGTTCATCTAAATACTTGGCTTAAATAAATGCAAGCATAAACAGGAATTTTAGCAGTTGTTCAGAAATTAACTGGATTACCAAGTCGGCAATGCTTAAGTTAAAAACTCTGTCAAAAACTTCACCACTGAATGTTTTTATTGCATTCTGTGGGATACAACAATGTCATTTATTCTGTTTAAATGCTACCTTAAGATATTATCAATAGATCTGCATCTACATGTTAGCAGGTTTACTGCACCCAGAGGGAAAACTAAATCTATTCCTCTACCATCATGAGCCCCTTTATGATTTTCAATCTTAAAGCTCATATACAAGATGAAAAAAATAAGAGGGAGAAATGTCATAAACGTTATAGCGCCTGGTTTGATGTTTTAGCACATCTCTTTTTTTATTTATTTTTTGGATTCTCTCCAATTTACTAAAAGTGTATCAGGTGTTCTGGCCATTTTGTGTTTGCTCTGTTCTAGGACTGTATCATGTTTTCAAAGACACATTATCCCATATTCACACAGTGTCCCTTAACAAGTGAAGATAACATTTAAAGACATTCAACTCAAGCAACAATTACTACAAACATTGAGGAGATGTACATGAGTTAGAAAAGCTCTCTAATTGTCATTTTATGGTGCATTTCAGATGAAACCACAGTATAAAAACAGAGGTTTTCATGGAGGGTTTTAAATTAGCACCTGGCAACCACATCTATCACGTCTGTGTCTTTTCATATTTATAATCCTCCTGACTTACTCTGACCGAGTTAAAAAACAAACAAACAAAAAATAAGAATTATTATTGACATTTGTGTCAATTACAAGAGTTTTTTTCTTCCTTGCCCTAATTTTATTCTACTCCGTGATCATGAACATTTGTCTTTAATTAGTTTTCCTAAACGGTTTGCTGAACGCAAAGCCCATAATCTAATGGCAATTCACTGGAAAATCTGCAATAATTACAAAGAATAACATGAGTCAAATAATGTTTTTAACAGGGACAAGTTATGACTGAGACTCAGCGTTAAACATCAACTTTAACAACAGGGACACTTTTATACTTCACTAAATCTAAAATCAAACGTTAACCGACAGAATGTATTGAATGTATTAATGTATAGACATATTTAAATAAAACAGAATAAATTTACTAAAATGAACATGTAAACAGACAAGGCTAAAAAACTCAAACCAGTTCAAACTATTTAAAATATTAGCATTCACTCAGATACTAAAATATCTCGGAGATTAGACAAGACTGAGGAGTTAAATGTGTGTCAAATATTTTAATTTTACATTTAAAATATATTTCATAATTTTCTTTCCCAAATCTTAATATTAGTTATAATATCATTACACTGTTTTATAAAATTTGGATTGAATTAATAAAATCTTGATGAGACTGGATTTTTAATTAGCGATTTGCATGTTTAGTATTTGTATTTTTAAATTAAAATTATGTTTAATCATTTTCTTTCACAAATCTTAATAATACTGTTATAATTTCATTAAACTATGTGATCAAATAACTTCAGTCTTGATGAGACTAGATTAAGAAGTAAAATGTATGTTTAGTGGTTGTATTTTTTTTTAAATTAAACTTATATTTCATAATTTTCTTTTACAAATTTATAACAGTATTAACACATTTTTGATGAAGTAAATGATTAAAACAAGATTAAATTGATCAAAACAAGATACATCTTCAAAAACAGTTAATCCAAATCCAAACTTCTGAACACTAAAGGCTACATTTTATTTAAATAAAATCAACAAGCATCAAACATTAAATGAATGAATGAATGAATAAATAAATAAATAAATAAATAAGCCATGTCTTGTATTGATTAGTAAACTAAAGTAAGAAATACTAAAATGGTCTAAGATAAATGTTTTAAACTGCATAATTTTTGGAGATATTTTCTCAAAAAAAAAAAAGGTACAATTCAGCCTGTTAAATCAGCGAGTAGTGTGTCTGACCTGTGCATGGTCTCCACGGTCCAGACTGGCAGGTGATGATCCAGGACAGGAGCACACAGGCCAGCAGCGGCAGCTCCGACATCAGGGTCTCCACTCTCTCAGCTCCATTCACACACAGCCAGACAGAAACAAAGCCATTCTCAAAGTCCAGAGACCATCCTTACATCCGCACACAACTAAAAGACCTCACTCCTAATTAAACTGGCATCTTACTCACTCCTGCCGTCCCGTTTTATGATTTCAGGAAACATATAATCAAACTGTAAAGAATTCAATGCACTGATTAAAATCCAAACTTCTGTTGCTCGAAAGAGTCTCCATAACTGTGAAGAAGTTCCTCTTTGGACGGAGGCCGGTCGTGCGTTGCTGTACACTCGCTCTGAAGGGGAGTGTAAACTTCACCTGTGAGTTATGAGCAGGGAGAGGTGTTTTACCCCGCAGACATTTAAATGAGAATAAGTCAGCTGGAGAAAGGAGGGGTCGACCTTAAACAGAGGGATAGGTGGAGCGAATGAAGCACACAGGAGGGAGAGGGAAGCTTTTTCCAGCTCTCATCTCTTGTCTTAAAGGTGTCCTGAGGAATTCCCCAGTGCTGTACGTGTGTGTGTGTCGGGTTGCTCTTGTTGTGAACTGCATCGCTCTTTTCGATTGTGATGAGCACTATACCCCGAGGAGTGCTTGTCAAGGAAATCTCCCTTCAGTCAATCGTTTCCTCACCTGCATCTCAACCCATCAACCCACATTTTCAGCAACACCCTCGTGTGTCTGGCTGGAGGGGAAACAAGAGCTTGATTTAGAAATGTTCAGGAGAAAATAGTGTTAACATGATTCTAATTTGATAACGACAGCTATTGGATGTGATTGGCTAATAATTCTGAAAGTGCTGATAGTTAACAGCACTGAAACTTATTGCATCTCTCTATAGGACTTCAATATGCAAGTGAGTTGTATAATTTTGCCGGAAGCGAGCAGTGGGTATTTTCAAAGTAAGAAATATGCAACAACGCATACATACTGTATTACAACTCGACACTCAAACTAATACAAACACACCTGTCACCATAATGTAAGGGTAACATCATAAACACACTGACATTGTGTTTGGTTTCTGTTTTGTTTGTATTGTTTTGTTAATTTTAGTTCCTTTTTCTAGTTTGTTTGTATGGTTACTCACAGGTCCACTGGTTGCGTTCACCTGTGCCTGTTGTGTAGTCAGTCACTTTCCTAAAAACAAGACCGTAGAAAATGTGGCATAGCGCTGTCGCCTAACAGCAAGAAGGTTGCTGGTTCAAGTGCCGTTTGGACTAGGAAGCCTTTCTGTGCTGAGTTTGCATGTTTTTGCAGCGCCTGCATGGTTCCCTTTGGGTGCTTTTTTTTTTTTTTTTCCAATTCCAAAGACATCTAGAGGTGAATTGGATATTAGTGTATACATGTTGGGCCTCACGGTGGCGCAGTGGGTAGCATGTTCGCCTCACAGTAAAAAGGTCACTGGTTCGAGCCATAATGTAAGGGTAACATCATAAACACACTGACATTGTGTTTGGTTTCTGTTTTGTTTGTACTGTTTTGTTAATTTTAGTTCCTTTTTCTAGTTTGTTTGTATGGTTACTCACAGGTCCACTGGTTGCGTTCACCTGTGCCTGTTGTGTAGTCATTCATCGTCATGTGTTTGTATGCCTTGCTTGTTCCCTCCAACTTCATGCTTTATGCTGGCTCTTTAATCCAACTCTTTAACTCCTGCTCCTTCACAGGTGGTTTCCATTTAAAAGGATTTTTTTTCTGATAAAATCAGATGTTAACTGACAGAATATTATGTATTTTATGTTTTAGAAACAAAACCTAAGAATGTATTAATGTATAGACATATTTTAACAAAACAGAATAAATTTACTAAAATGAAAACCTAAACAGAAAAGTTAAAAATTCAAACTATTAAAAAAAAAAAAAATTACATTCATTCAGATGCTAAAATAACTCTGAGATTAGACAAGGCTGATAAGTATTGTCGAATATTTTAATTTTAAAAGGTTTACGGTCTCTAAATACTTACCGGAAATGTTAATAATCTATTTAGTTGACAAAAAATGTTGACAAAACAGTTTTTTGTCCCATTTAGCTTTAGCGAATAAATTCTGTATACTTTACGCTAATTTAGATATTGCAAACTATTTGGAAACTGTGATGTCAATAGGGGAAGGAAGGGAGTAATTTGCGATATAACAAAATGTATGAAAACATTTTTTACAAAAAAAATATGGAAAATTTCTGTTGCAATGCACCAAAACTTATGCAATACTTCTCTTTTGCCTGCCTAAACATCACACATAACAGATTTTCGGGCTCTGCTGTGGAGTAATATGTTGAATATTTTGATGAAAACAGGTAGTAGACAAACATTGCAAATGTTTTTTTCCTTGTAGATTCACTAATTACAAGACTGTAGAAAATGTGGCATAGCGCTGTCACCTAACAGCAAGAAGGTTGCTGGTTCAAGTGTCGTTTGGACTAGGAAGCCTTTCTGTGTGGAGTTTGCATGTTTTTTGCAGCGCCTGCATGGTTCCCTTTGGGTGCTTTGTTTTTTGTTTTTTCCCAATTCCAAAGACATCTAGAGGTGAATTGGATATTAGTGTATACATGTTGGGCCTCACGGTGGCGCAGTGGGTAGCATGTTCACCTCACAGTAAGAAGGTCATTGGTTCGAGCCTTGGCTGGGTCATTTGGCATTTCTGTGTGGAGTTTGCATGTTCTCCCTGTGGTTGCGTGGGTTTGCTCCAGGTGCTCCGGTTTCCCCCACAAGTCCAAAGACATGCGCGACAGGTGAATCGGGTAAGCTAAAATGGCCCCAGTGTATGAGTGTGTATGGATGTTTCCCAGTGATGTGTTGCAGCTGGAAAGGCATCCGCTGAGTAAAAACACATGCTGGATAAGTTGGCGGTTCATTCCGCTGTGGTGACCCCAGATTAATAAAGAGACTTAGTCGACAAGAAAATGAATACATGTTTGTGTGAATGGGCGTTGTGGCAGAAAGGGCATCCTTCATTAACCTTTACTACGGGCTTCGACTCTGCGAATATGAAAACATTGGTGAACAGATAACAAATTTTACAGTAAACACAACTCATAAGGATTAAAGCAAACACAAGATAAATGACATTTTAATGTATCAATATGAAAACAAACATGAAGAGATAAGGACTTAAAAAAAGCAAGAAAAAAAATGATTCTTTGCTCATCTCAGTGAATTATTTATGGGCTATATGGGAAATCTTTCACTTTGAGTAATTTTTACTGTTTTTTTTTTTGGCTCCACAAAAGTGTTTTTTGGAGCTTCATATGATTACAGTTAAACCACTGAAGTCACATAAAATGTTCTTTTATGGACTTTAAACATCACTGGGGATTCAGCCTTTCAGTTAATTGAGATAATAACCTAAGGTTTCAATCAATAACCCAAAGAAAAAGAAAAAAAAAAGATATAAATTTAAACTGAACAAAATAGAGAGAGAAAAAAAAACCATAACATGCACATCAAAGCACTCAGGCAAAAATACGAACACTTTCTGCCCTTTCCACCTGCTTCATATTTTGTCTTCATATTCTTCATCAAAGCTGCTCAGACTTATCAGCAAATCTTTCACGGATTCTGAAGGTGCGAACTAAAGAGCTTGTGGTAAAATGTCAACTTAAAAAAAACAAAAAAAACCCCATAAAGAACAATAAATATTACATCTATAATAAAACTAATGCTTGATACTAAAGACAAAGTAAAACAAACGTCACCCGTTTTGCTGTGCTGTGTTAGAGATTGGCTTGATAGTCTTTAAACAACAATAAATCTGAAAGTTACAGCACGTGGGGAAATGATATTTCAGGGTTGACATTTATCTGTTCTCTGTGTTAATACTGGCTGCAAAACTCCTCACTGGTTTCATGCAGTGATGCCAAAGATAACTTGTGTGTAATCCAGCATAATGGATACAACTCTGCCATGTAAACAAATGTCATATAGTGTTCAGTCGCAGCTGTTAAACCTTGAATGCTTCCTGACAGGAGACTAAAACAGAAGATATCATTAAACAGCAGCAGTATTTAAACTCATTTTTCCCCTTTTCTATGATGGTAGCAGCTCTTATGTTTCTGTTTTTGTTTTATTATCGGCGTGAAGAAGAATCCTGGCATGTTTGGGCAGGTGAATAAGCCATCAGTACATGTGAAAAATGACAGCTACTGTGTGCGTATATAGGTCTCTGTTGAGTACAATACCTCACAACTAGGACATCCAACAATATACTACTACTACTACTACTACTACTACTACAAATAATAATAATAATGATAAAGTATTTTATTCTTGTTTTGCCATTGAACATTAGAAGTCAAGTCTGATTAAGATGTATCAAGATGGAAAAAATATGACAGAAACATTTTGTCATAGAAACAAAAATTTGTAATTACAATGTTATGTTAGAAAAAAAAGTATATTTAATGTCAGAATAACGTCAGAATGCCTGTCAAAATAAGTGCACAAAAATATAATAAATATACTGTAGAAAAGAATAGGTAACACTAGAATAATGGTTACGGATGAATAATCTTATAAAGCATTATTTTAATCATAGTTCAACATTCACTAATGCATTATTAATAATCAAAGTTGTGCTTGTTAACATTAGTTAATGCTCTCTGAGTTAATATGGACTAGCATTATTTAACTTACTGTTAACTAACATTTACAAACATGTATATGTACCATAATACCTGCATTACTAATAGCATGTTAGTGAATAAATTAACTAACATTAACTAATGGACCATTATTTTAAAGCATTACCAAAAATCATTCGCACTCTCTTTTCTCCATCTCTTGTAGTCTATTCCTAACACAAAAGAACCCTTATGTGCTGTTGTGGATGTTTTCCTCCACTCTGGGGTGATTTTGAGTCTTAATTTGGCCACAACTTTCTCTGTTTCAGGTAGCAGAATGATTTTTGGTGACAAATCTTATTTTGACACATATTTTGAGAAAAAAAAAAATGCAAATTTACTGTCCAGGATGAAAACATCCACTGTATTAAACTGCTGTAAAACAGCATCAGACAATTTTTTTTGCATAAATCTGTTAAATCAACCTCAGTCCTGATCAAAACTACTAAATGGCTTAGAAAAACTACAGTATTTTAACCCTTTAATTGCCATGTTTATAAATGATGTCACGGATTTGGTGAAAAACACAAAATTACGTATTTTTTATATAAAAATTAATTGTAGACTGGATTTTTAAAAACCTTTTATTAAAAGTTTGACATATGAAAACATTGCCTTTGATTTTTATTTTTTCTCCTATTTTACTGTTGGTGGCTGTTTGCCCCTTTGACTTCCATTTTAGCCACATTTCTTGAATACAAAACCATGACACCATATAATCACAATTTTTATTTAATTTTTTTTACTGTTGGTGGTTTTCCTTGTTGGGAAGAGATAAAATCATCAGTTGGAGAGGCCTGTGCAAAAAAAGTCTTAGTTTCTGGATTTTAGATGTAATAACAGAAAATTAAAGTGTGTGTCAGTGTGTGAGAGTGGCCTTTGCGCCCTTACCTTAATGTGTCTGAGAAAATCTGAATATGCATCTTAGCTCTGAGAACTACATGGAGTAAATAAAAACAAAGACTGTGTATTTATGCACCATCAAATGTGGTTATGATGGAAGTCAATGGAGCAAAAACAGCCACCAACAGTAAATTAGGGAGAAAACAAAAATTAATCTAATAATTCATCAAAGCCAATGTTGTTCCTAATCATTCACATGTCCAAGACTGGGATAAAAAGTTTAAAAAATCCAGTCCACAATTACTTTTTATTTTGAAAATATGTCAATTTGTGTGTGTGTGTGTTTTTTTCACCAAATCAGTGACATCATTTGTGAACTTGTCGATTAAAATGTCAGTTAAATCCTGTAATTTATTAAACAATTTAATAGTATTGATCAGGATTGAGGTTGAATATTTATCTGATTCATTTTCACAGCAGATAAATTCAGTGGATGTTTTCATCCCTAACATAACGAAAGGGTAGTAAATTTGAACAGTGCACAAGGGTTAAGTAACAAAACAACCTTATCTTCATTTAAACAATATGGCAGCACTTAAATGGAAGTAACAATGAGCAGTACATTTGTTTAACCTTTGTTATTAAAAGTTATTTTAGCTGAGGTGCAATAGAAATAATCAACAGACAAGTTTGGGTGTTTAGTAGTAATTGTTAAATGAATAGTAACTTGACTACTCTTTATAGTTTTCTCATCATTGGTCCATGTTAACAAATGCAACCTTATTTTATAGAGTTTAAAATAAAATAAAAAACTCCACCATGCTTTATTGCATAGTGACAAAAACTATTAAACGTAAACAGTGCATTCACCATTTAGCCTGAGGGCTGTGTGAGGTCAGCTGCCTGCGCTATCTCACTCTAATACATTGTAAAGGGGCAGCTAATAGTTGGGCGGCTGCACTGACACTGGCAGTAAGCCTGTAATCAGTACGGGAAGCAGCCCCAGTCATTACTGAAGGACAGCTCTCTTGCCTCAACCAGTGCATCTCACCTAGTCATTATAGCCCTCCAACTGACCAGCCGACCTCACAAAACACCGCCACAAGCTCCTCACGCAACTACCCAAACCTGACCTTATGACTTCATCGCGATGCCACACGCTTATTAGTTAAGTGCAGAGTGGGTCTAGCAGGGAGAAAGGCATTCATATTGATATACATGTTATTCTTTCTTTGAAGTACGATGCAAATTGTTCTGTCTACGCATTTTCCAAATCTACAGAGATTCTTAAGGCATAGTTCAACCAAAAGTGAAAATGTGTTGTTCATTTACTCAGCCTTAGGTCATCCAACATGTAGCTGACTTTCTTTTTTCAGTAGAGCATTAAAATAAAGTCTAAATTGGCGTTCTTGGTAATTCATGAAATGCCGACGGCTAATTTCAGACACAAAAAACAGATACAGTTAAAACTAAATTAATACTCATGGCTGCTGATGATACATTGAGGTTTTATAGGGCACATATTTTACCCCTTTTTTTATATTTAATATAAGTCTTTTGTGTCAGCAGAATTTGTCTGTAAAATTTCAGCTCAAAATACCCATCAGATTATTAATTATAGCTGTCTAAAGTCTTTGTATTATAGCTTTTTGCTGTTTTTAATACTGGGCCTTTAAGGATAGTCCTCCCAGCCCACTGTTCCCACGTGCCCGTCAGCGTGCCTCATTCTCCGCCCTCGGCTGCGTCAGACAGACAGACGCAACAGGAACAGATGTAAAGGAAGCAGATCGCACTACGTTTGAGAAATACTACAGTAAGAACGTTACCAATGACTGTTTGATGTGTTTGTTGAGGAGTTGCAATGATGAGTGACACACAATGTAGTTACAAAGTTCACGCACACACACACACACGCGCACAACGCACACGCACACACGCACACACAGACAGACAGACAGCGCACGCGTTGAGCTTTGCACTGCTTTTGCAAGCAAATGTGAAAGGATACGGGTTAATATCCACTGCTGTATGGATATCTGTTTTGTTAATGTACAAAATAATCCTGATTTAATGTCAACAAACCGAGATTGAAGTGTTTTTTTGCTGACACACGGCTGTGGTGATGAAGTAAAGCTGAAGTGAATCGCTGTAGTTCATTACAAACATGCACTGTTTTAAACACGTTTTAAACTTGTGAAACTCACTCTTGATCGCATTTGATGATGACCTTCGCGAACCTTCTATTTCCGGTTACTTTGGACACGTCCTGTCTTGTTGATATGATTATATGCGCTACTACGGAGATATGTTTATACGCAGCTGTCAATCAATTCGGTGGGTGGGGGGACCGCACTCCTACGTTGGGGTCAGTCTCAATACCGCTCCAATTGGTCCACCGTTATTATGCTGTTAAATTTAAGAAGAAAAAAAAGGACTGGGTGTGTTTATATCACCCCAACATGACGGTCTATACACACTATACTTACACAATTGTCTGTCCAAACAGCTTAAAAAGTAGATTTTTTTAAATAGGTGCCCTTTAAGAAGCAAAATAATCAGTCTGTGCAAAAGACTGAACATAAGTATCAAATTTGTTACCTTTAAAATCACATAGCCTTGGAGTTTAAAACACTTTAACAACAGCCTGGAGCTTCCTGATGTCACGATCACACAAGGAGGATTATCTCTTTTCAACAATTTTTCTCAAACAAGCAGGTTTGATATACAGAAGCAGGTGAGTGACAGTCTCGCAGCTGAGCAGATGGTATGTTGTTTACGATGTAAACAAAGGAGCTTCAGTCAGACATATGGCATAAAGTCACTTCCCTTATTGATAGCGTGTTCATCCACAGGTTTGAGAGAAACATCCACAGGAGATACATTCATTGGAGAGGGGAAACATCCACGGAAGAAGGTAAGTCAGGGAGAAGGTAAGGTGAACCATCTGACATCGATTCCAGCCACTGAATGACTGGAATTGCTGGGGTTATATAGGGGAGTCCTGATTCTGGGTGCAGGTGTGTCTGATCAGAACTCAGGTGATATGTGCTCTGGTGTGATGAGAGGTGACTGGACATGGGGAATGATGATTGGTGCTGAGGGAACGTGATGGTGAGTGAGAATGGTAAACGGAGCAGCAGGAACGAGACGGGGATGTGACACCTGATGCATATCAAATGTAGGGAATTTGTGAAAAGTCAAACTTTACTTCATAAGACCTCAATGTATCTTCAGGAGCCACTGATATTAAATTTCGCTTACATTTGTTTTGCCCTGATAAGTGTTTTGGATTGTCAAATAGATGGTCATTATTGACTTGCATTTTATAAATAACAAGAACCAAAATCCTTTTAGAATGGTCTTAAAGTCAGCTAAATGTTGGATGGCCTGAGGGTGGGTAAATTGATTTACCTAGATAATGTATGTTTTGGCACAAGTTGTGTCCTGTATCTCACACACATTCCCATGTAGTATCCAGTGTACAGATGGAGGGAAAATGTATCAGATATGCAACATCTCTGTCAGTGTCTGCATTGTGTGATCAGCTCTTTTGTTATGCTGAGCTTAAATGTGTCATCTGATCCAAAGAGCCACCAACAATCACAAACTACCAACACTGTGGCCCAGAGCATTAGGAGAGCTCTCTGTGAACTACGTTTTTAATAAAAAAAATTAAATATGGTTTAACATATGTTTAAAAGCACAAATAATACTTACATGCTGTAGTAAATCTTCTATACACCAGTAGTGATGGGTCGTTCAGATTGCGCACAGATGTGCAGGTTTCGTTCATTTTTCAAGTCTTTTAATTCATTCATCATGCGAAAGACAAAAGCCAATCATATGCGTTTAGAGCCGGAAAGAGATTTGATCCGTTCATGTATCGAGTCCTCTGTTTGAGTCCTCTTAAAGATCTGAGACAGTAAAATGATCCGAACTTCCCATCACTATACACCAGCATTAAAAACAATCATCTTATACACTGAGCTGAAGAAACCAGTTTTACTTTAAACAGCAGACAGGACCATAAGCAGAAGTATACGGCTGCGCTTCACTAAAGATATATGTTGAGTGATTTCTTAAAACAACCAATTGACGGATCATTCCTAATAGGAAGAGGCAAGAATCAAACCACCTGGGAGCAATACAAGAGAATGAACTACATAGTTTTGAGCTGCTATGAGGCTGGTACAAATTGTAGTGGCTATTTTCTTTAAAGAGGCTCTCTCAGTGGTCAAGAAGACAAATTCTTACCCAAAGTGTCTTTTAAAGTTTTATTCTTTGCAAAGAAGGTCAGACAATCATACAGCAACGCAGGTTTCTGCAGAGTGTGAGACACCCAAACAGAGTGTGTTCTCTTTTTATCTAGTTTGCTAAGCTCACAAGGTCATTAATGACATACAGAATGAATCACAGTTACATCAACACACACATTTAACCTTTGACTGTCTATATTTCAGTCTTAACTACCACCTGAACATATAGCTTGTTAAATCACCATGTATGTATCCAAATCTTGTCTGGTGATAAACAGATGTTAAAGTGGTCACACTTGGTCTAATGTAAACAGTACCTCCATGGATGAATAAAAGAACAGACTTTTATAATGTATATAAATGAATTTCCACCACAAAAGTAAGAGAAACAGCAGAGGAACTTGTGGACACTTAGACCAAAATACAGATATTCTGTATACTGTAGGAGATTAACTGTTGCAGGATTCCCTCAAACTATCAACCCAAACCCATCTGATCCGCTCTACTTCCACTCAAGTCAAAGATCAAAACCCATTCAGACCCTGACCTACATCAGGACAATTCAAAGCCTCCACATCATTCCATGCACTACAGTTATGCAATTGATGCTATCTGCCACCCCAATGCCCTAGCTCTGCCAGTCTGTTTGATTTACAGACCCGGGCCATCTGATAGCTTTCTGAGTTAGAGCTAGCAGGCCAGATAATGTGTTCCACACAGGAAACACTTTATCAAGCTCACTGTTTCCCTGATCCACGGCTCTTCACATCTCAAGGGCCCGTCAGCACATGGTGGGCAGCCAAAGCGTTACAGTAGCAGATAAACACCAGCGGCTCTGTGATGCTCTATCATAACCCTGAGGTGTTTTAGGCTGAAGTTGAGGGGCATGGGGGAAATGATTGGCTGATATCATCACCTGGATGATAAATGAGTATAACGAGGTGTTGCATAATGCTGAATCAGGCCTGATGTTGCGCATACATGGAGACATTTTGTTCAGGAGGACAATGTAAGTCAATTTTGTTATTCCATCAATGGCTGCTGCTTTCCAGCATTCTTCAGAATATCTTTATTTGTGTTTAACAGAAGAAAGACAAACCGGTTAGGAATAAGTGGAGGATGAGTAAATGATCACATGAATTTTCATTTCATTTTCATCTTTTTAACTTACATTAACATGAAACAATATTTCCAATAATATATTCATAAAATGCATGAAAATTGACAACATAAACTCGTAGTTTGACATGTTAAGGTGACACATAGTTTCACATGTCGTGGTAACAGTTTTTATGGAAAGCTATATAATGTTGGTACTGGTAGCAGATGGCAATATATATATATATATATATATATATATATATATATATATATATATGTATATAATGCCTAATACACTAAAAACATGATATTTGTATGACTATATCTCAAAATAACACCACATAACATAAGCATATAAAGTACAGAATACAGAAATTTCACTGGCTGTTGAGCATTGGACACATTGCCAAACCTGCCTGACAGGTGCAAATGTTTTGTTTCATGGCACAGCTTGTCATTTTCACCACTAGAGCTGTGCATATTCACAACAAACAAAGGTGTAGGTGACTGAGTGTGGAATCATGGGAGTTGTGGTCTTCACTACATCCAGAAGTCATGTTCATAAATGAGCTAAAGTATTCAAAACTTATCATCATGGTGAAATGAACAAGAGTAAGGCTGAAAGCCAATAAAGCAAAATGAACTGAAGTAACTGCTAACGAGAGACGAGTGTGACAAAGCACGAAAGCACCAGAGCTTATATTATGCCATCGTTGACTGCTTCCAGTTCTTCTGGTTGTGATCACGTGGAGAACATCACATCTGTTTTATCATACTAAACCCATTTCAAGTTTCTGTTATAATGATGCTCTGTACAATCTAATAAAATATAAGATACATTAAAGCGTCCATGCATCTAAAGCAGGGGTCACCAATCTCGGTCATGGAGGGCCGGTGTCTCTGCAGGGTTTAGCTCCAACTTGCCTCAAAACACCTGCCTGCATGTTTCAAGTATACCTAGTAAGATGTTGATTAGCTTGTTCAGGTGTGTTTGATTAGGGTTGAAGCTAAAATCTGCAGGACACCGGACCTCCAGGAACAAGTTTGGTGACCACTGATCTAAAGCATTGATGTTTCAACGCAATGAAAGCTTGACACAATGACGCTTCAAACTCAATGAAAAAAAAAATAATAATCGTGAATGTTTATGACATCGCTATCATAATGACACAGTCCTTGTCATTAGTTAAAAAATGCTTATTTCTCTAGACTTTAACATTCTTAGAAACATGTGGGATCATGCAAATACAAGTCAGCAAAATATAATATATATATAACTTATATTGGCTTTTGTATATTATGGAGAAAAAAAAATACATACAAATTGTGCCTTTAAGCATTATACTTGAAAAGTTGTACTCTTTATAAAAAAATGTAGTAGTAAATTAGACAACAAGATGTTTACAGTTCCATTATGGTCAATTTTTGAATAATTTAAATAAATTATTGAACTTGAAAAATGGTGGCCAATAACACAAGAAAAACCCACTAAAGCATTTCTCCGTATGATTAACTGTCTCAACACTTTCACTCCTCATACCTGATAATGTATTAAAGACAAGCACTCAAAACAGAACTGGTTTTCAGTGTGACACTAAACACACCCAAGCGCACACACCGTGGTGTTTTCTGACTTGTTTTAAATGGCTCTTGAATGCATGACACAATAGCTGAAATAAGGTCAGTGTGTTTATGTCTGTGTCCAGGCTGATGGTTGTCTACCTGACACGTGAGAAACATCAGAGCCCCTTGGAGCCTTTAATCAGACCGACGAACCGCTCATCAGCTCATTCCCCTGTGAGATCAGACCATCAGTGCACTCTCCAATTTACACAGCAACACCACAGACTCTGGGGGACGGCAGCCTTTCAGAGACACAAACACACAGAGACCGTGACCACCCCGTAATCATATCCATCTATGAGTCAATAATAGTTGACAGTGAAAATGTTAACCCCTTGTGCTGTGCTAAAAAAATCTGTCACTTAATCTGGATCAAAAATAACTGGTCAGTGTTGCCTGAAACTTTCTCAAAATTAATTTGTCTTTACATATGTAATTTTACCAGAAACTTATTTTTACCAAATCAAGATGTTTCTTTAAATAAATAAAAAATTATATTCATTTTGGAGCTGATTAATCTTATATTGTAAAGAAAAAAGATTAAAAAAACAAAGATTAAACCCGGTGTTACTTGGAACTGCTGTTTTTTCCCCATAATTATGCAAAGTTCAGAAAAGTTTACTACTTTTTTATGTAAAGTCAACTAACAGTTTTAAAAGCAATGGGTTAATTCACTTTAAGTAAAGTCAGCTAATCACTTTTTACAGTATAGGCCTGAAATTGTTAACCCTCTGTCCTTGTAAACCTCAGGTTGTCAGAATTCTGGGTTAACTGGCTTAACATATATTCTAGAAAGCAGGTTATGTGGCATACCGGGATAAGTTTAAGGATTTGCAAGTGGACAACCAATAACTTATGTAACTACAGGAATACAAAAAATGTTTATAGAAAATGCTTATAATAAAAACCAATATATATATATATATATATATATA
>CAIGQQ010032765.1:15649640-15694898 GCA_903798035.1 Danio albolineatus
AACAGATTAAAATGAGTTAAGACAAGTTATAAAAGAAAGAAAAGAAAGACACAATAGTGCGATCTGTCAGACGTAGCACAGTGCTCATTCAGTAAAGGCACAGCTAAACAGATGTGTTTTCAGTCTTGATTTGAATGTGCCTAATGTTGGAGCACATCTGATCATTTCTGGAAGCTGATTCCAGCAGTGGGGGGTGTAATAGCTAAATGCAGATTCACCCTGCTTTGACTGAACTCTTGGAATTTCTAGTTTATGTGATCCTAAAGATCTGAGTGATCTATTAGGTTTGTATTCAATGAGCATATCTGTAATGTATTGGGGTCCTAGGCCATTTAGTGATTTATAGATAAGTAATAATACTTTAAAATCTATTCTGAATGTAACTGGGAGCCAATGTAAAGACCTGAGGACAGGTGTGATGTGCTCTGATTTCCTAGTTCTGGTCAGAATCCTGGCCGCAGCGTTCTGGATGAGCTGCAACTGTCTGACTGTCTTTTTGGGAAGGCCAGTGAGGAGGCCGTTACAGTAATCCACCCTGCTGCTGATAAAAGCATGAACGAGTTTCTCTAAGTCTTCACTGGAAACAAAGCATCTAATTCTTGCAATGTTTTTGAGATGATAGTATGCTGATTTAGTTACTGCTTTGACATGACTGATGAAACTGAGATCTGACTCCAGAGTCACACCAAGATTCTTGACCTTATTTTTTGTTGTATGACCCTTAGAGCCAAGGTTCGCATTCACCTTGAGAACCTCATCTTTGTTCCCAAATGTAATGACTTCAGTTTTCTCTTTATTTAACTGAAGGAAGTTTTGGCACATCCAACTGTTAATTTCGTCAATGCATTGGCAGAGGGTGTCAATGGGGCTGTAGTCATTAGGCAGTAAGGCTATGTAGATCTGAGTGTCATCAGCATAGCTGTGGTAGGAGATTTGGTTCTTTCTCATTATTTGGCTCAGAGGGAGCATATAAAGGTTGAACAGGAGAGGTGCCAGAATTGAGCCTTGTGGGACTCCACATGTCATGGGTTTCCACCTCGACCTATGGTCACCTATACTGACATAGTAACCTCTCCCTTCAAGGTACGATCCGAAACATTTGAGGACCGTCCCAGACAGCCCAACCCAGTTTTTCAGCCTATCCAGAAGTATGCTGTGATCGACAGTGTCGAATGCAGCACTGAGATCGAGCAATACCAGCACTGTTAGTCTGCCTGAGTCTGTATTTAGGCGGATATCATTGATTATCTTTATAAGGGCGCTCTCTGTACTGTAATGTGCTCTGAAACCAGATTGAAAATTGTCTAAACACCACTTCAAGCTTAAGAACCTGTTAATCTGGTTAAAAACAACTTTTTCAATGATTTTGCCAATGAAAGGGAGATTTGAGATTGGCCTGTAGTTGCTCAGTAGGGTGTTATCCAGGTTGCTCTTTTTCAAGAGGGGTTTAACTACTGCAGTTTTAAGTGAGTTTGGAAAAATCCCTGAGAGAAGAAGCATTCCAACAGACTGGACTGTCTTAGCAACTGGCTAATGTTAAGGAGGACTAAGCAAAATTGTTTCTACTTTATAATTAATGTTCTCAACTCGCAAAATAACTTTACATTGAATACAATTGTTTGTGTTCAATACTTTATTCTTATTATTTATTTTCTTCCAATTTTCATATTTGCAATGCCTGTATTTTGGATTTTTTTGTAGTTCACTTAGAATCCAACATGGAAATAATGTTTGTTCGTTATTGGCATTGATTGTTTTAAAAATCAAATGGCATTTACATGCCTGTGTTTTTATTTCTGTAATAAATACGGCTTTTCGTGATTAATCATAAACAAAAGTGTGATGTAGTTAAGGTTTTTTAATAAATTGACAGCCCTAATATATATATATATATATATATATATATTCATTCATTCATTCAGCTGGGTCTAGTCACTGACATGCACATAATGACCCAAACATGCCTTAAATTAAGTCTCTTAAAAGGGCAGTTCACCCAAAAATTCTGCCATTTACTCAACCTTTAAAACCATTTTTTCCATTGAACAAAATATTTTTTGAAAAATGTCAGAAACCAGTAACCACTGATTTCCATGGATTTTTATTACCAAGTCAATGATTCCAGATTTCCAACACTCTTTAGTTCAGTATAACCTACTGCATCTGTGTTCAAACAAAACTAGTGTAGCCATCTACGGGTTTTTGCTGCACTACATTACACAATTTATACAAAATGTTCTATCTGCAGTTATGGATTCGTTTAGGTGTTAAGCAATTAAATTTATTTTAAAATCAAAGTTAATTTTTTTTACTCTGTACTGCATTAGGTTTATTTTATATTGTTACAGTTAACAGTTTGAAATATGAAAAAAAATAAATAAAAAATGTAGAACTTGACTCAGATTTGCTGGTGCTTGCATCCAAGTGTGAAAATAAAGCTAAAAACTTGAAAAATGTAGCATTTGCTTATTAAACCAGAGTATACGCCACAGTGTTCACTTAATGCGAGAAACAGAGGAGAGAGGAGAAAAGAAAAAAAAAAAAAAAAAAAAAAAAACTTACAGCACAAGTGCGCCATCTAGTGGCAAACCATTTTAACGTTTCATCCTGAAGAACAAGACAAACGCAGATCAGTATCAAACTATATTTATTATATACAGTAGTAAATGGCCAACACAGGATCCTCTGCTCTCCAAAAACACCCCTGCCATTCCTATTACAATGAATCCTCACACACTGATCTGGCACGAGTTTAACTGTGGAGCTGCATTCACACCAGATCAGCGATTCTTACACTTGATGTGCCATTGAGCTTAAATGAGTGGCATTTACAGTATGACATTTGCGGAGGGAAAAATTATGGGACAATAAAATCGAGGCCAACTTCATTTGTACATCATGAAATACATACTGAAGCAAATAGCCAACTTTTAAAGACATATGCATCAAAGCTTTTTAAAATAAAAAATGTCTACTGAAAAACGATCCACAATCTAGCTTCATCAAACCTGAGTTGTCAGAGAAACACAATGCTGCAATGCCGACATGAGAAACAGACCTTAAAAAGGGCATCTTGAAGTTTAGCCGTTTACCCTAATTAAAGAAAATCCGAGACCATATTAAGAAGTCACAAACATCCTTTCACAAAACATCCCTCCTTGTATATAAAAATAGATGGGGGAGGTGCAAACATACGTACAGAATACAAAAATGTATATAACAAGCATACAATAAACTTGAAAAGGTAGAGGGAGAAAAACAAAAACTGTCATTTCCAAATCAGCTCAGGGAGAACACTGAAAAATGAAAATGAGGTCTTTGAATTAAAAAAAAAAAGGAGGGAAATAGTTTAACTTATACATTAGATATCCAAAGCCTCTTCCATTCGGGCCCTGAACTGCAGTGGAAGTGAAGAGGAGCACAAATGAAGAAACTTCATCCACATGGTGCTTGATGTTTAGCAGAATCCTCCAGTCTGCTGCTGGAATACATCAATAGTGTCTTCATCTTCCATCTCCAGCTGAAAATCCACATCACATTAAAAGACTGATTTACAAAGATGAACATTTTATCCCGTAGTGAAATTGATACTTCTGCCTCAAGATCATGGAGGTAGGTTTGACATAGCCATAGTCACCATACTCTAGGCCTGAACAATATTGTTTGAGCTAGGCATGGGACGAAAATAGTTTAAGGTAAACCGCTGTTTGGAGAAGTCAAGGTTTTAAAATTTTCTGCCATGCCGTTCCTAAGGTATATGTAAAAATTTTTTTTTTTTTAACATTAAGGTAAACAGTATTAGAGAAGAAAAGATTACCAGCAGAAAAGATTTCCAAAAATGCTGCTTAATCATAAACATGTGTTTTTGAAACTATCAAAAGACAGCATAAGTCAATGATTCATTTCGCCTGACATGTTTACTGTTCTGAAATATTAGAAATGTTTCTCAAAATAAAATATTTTTTGTTCAAAAGAGAGAAAAAAAAAAAAAAAATCTTTTTTTTTTTTACCCAGACATTTAAAAAGAATATATTTTAGAGCAGGAATCACAATACCGTTAAAGCGTGATATTTTTGTCCAAGGTTATCATACAGTCATAATCTTATATCGGCCCATGCCTAGTTTGAGCAATGTGTGCATCTACAAGATTTGATTTTTTATTAAAGATTAAACTTGATAATTTTTTTTATACAGTGATTACCATGTTATTTTTACATTAGATTGTTCAATATCTGTACTTGAATACTGTTTATAAATCGCAAAAATTACACTCAAGGTAAAACAAAATACATTAGATATTTCCAAAATTGTGCAGCTCAACTATGCTCTGATGAACACCCTCAAAAACTGTAACTAGTTCTGTGATTGGCTCAGCTTTGTAGCAGCGTTGAGTGTGGGTGGAGTCAAGGGCTGTGGGAGTGGAGAGCATATTGTGGCACAAAGTGTCAAGTGCTGTAAATGGACATTAACTCATGCTGTTTTTTCTTATGATTAATTTTTAGTTAAACATTGGGCAGATTAGAATGAGTGTAAGTTTAAGCTGCTTTTACAGTAGCATTTCACACATTCAGCATAAACCTCCCAAAGGGAAGAGGGAAGAAAAAAAAAAAAGCTCAACGGCATTGGCTAGGTACAAGTACGGATCAATGGCAATTAACTCCTAGTCACTAAAACACAAGGATCTCTGTACCTTCTGAATACTGTTAACTAACATTTAACAGCGCATAACTCTCTCTTGATAAAACATGTCAATAAATGTTCAATGCATTTATGGTTTAAAACTTTGCTACTTGTTCTATATGGACAGTTTGTGTAGATCGTGTTTGGTTTGTTCAGCAGACCGACCTCAAATTGATCTTGCAACAACCCAAAAAATTGCAATTGAATTGATGAAAAAACACACTTAGCTTTAATGCTAACTGAAACATCACTAAAGTAGAACTGACAAGAAAAGATCCAATGAAATGTTTAACTTCAACCATCAAATCTTGAATGCTTTGCACTGGGCCTGCACAATATATTGTTTCAGCATCGATATCGCAATGTGATCGTTCTCAGTTACATTGCGAGTATATGCAACGTTGAGTTTGGATTATAATTTATCATTTTGCATGTTTTTTTTTTTTTAGGCCTGCGACTATGTGAGAGGTTTAGATTTTTTTTTTATTTGTTAAAAACAATTTGTAAGTTTTTTATCATTTGTAATTAAATTATATTGAAGTTTATAAAAATGAAAACTTTGCAGTATTATTTTACATTTGATTGTTCAATTACTGCATACTTGAATACTACTAGACTTCTCAGAAAATCCCAAGAATCCCCATGAATTTGAAACTAAAATTCTGCCCATAAAGTGAATTAATCTTGTGAATTTGTATTAATATAGCAATATATATTTATAATAATAATAATAATAAAAGTTTTCCAATATTGTGCAGCCCTACTTTGCAGCACAGAAATTGGAAAAATGCACAAACATACTACATATTTTCACATGGACTGCATATTTCTTTTAATTGTTTTCAACTTTAATACACATCTAAAATGTTTGAGATTGAGATTTCAAAATAAACTTAAATTTTGTTTGAGCAGAGCATCAAGTTTATTCTAGATAAAATTAGTTTGACTTTTGTTTCCATAGCAGTCCTTTTTGACCACAAACCTCACAAGCGTGAGTATATTATTTTGGCACTATTTAACATGGTAGAATGTTCTTGTCTTCAAATTGAACAAAACATACCACTGTAAATAACGACTGAAGAGTTAACAAGGTTAACAAACAATAAACCACTTTAAGTCGAAATATGAGCAAGTGAAGAAAGGGGAAAAAAAAGAAAAAAAATAAATCAGCAAAGGCCCAAAAGAATAATATGTTCTATATTGGGGCATTCTGAGTTTGTATGAATTGCTAAATAATTTAAGAGACTTTACACTTTGAGATTGAGCTGATTAATATATTACAGCTGTAGACAAAATAGGGTAAAGAATCAACCAGTTTTAAATCAGTAATCACACAAAGTAAAAAAAATAAATAAAACCCCAAAAAGGCACAAACCTGTGCAGGTGTGTCCGTCTCATTGATAGGCTGACCATCAAACCGGAATCTTATTTGCCTTATAGATAACCCCTAAAACAAGAAATAATTTGAATATTAAAAGATATGCACATCAACAAGCAGCACACTGAAGCAGACCTGGGTGATGTGTGCAGATGTGAGATGTCTGTAGCTTCTTCTCACCTGTCTCTCGCAGTAGGCCTTCATCAGTTTGCTGAGAGGAGTGTGCCTCTTGATTTTAAACTGTACCACAGACCCGTCCTGACCCGCCACTTTCAAGTTGATGTGGTCATTTTCAGTCTTGACTCCCTCCTGGAGAAACATACGCGGAGTGCGTAATCAGAAAACATGAACAATAAACATGTGCAGCGTTTGGGTAAAGCCACACTGTCCAGTAGCGGCTATTAAAACATTACAGATGTCCTTTTGAGATTAATAACACGTTTTGAAAGATGAACGACGAGCTTCACAGGCCAACCTGAGATAACATGACTTGTTTTAATGCTAAAAACAGCGCGCTGCTTAAAAACCTGTGCGACATTTCGGACAGCGCGTCGCTTTCTGTGCAAGCGCGTTTGGCGCAAACTTGGAGCCACTATCCGCCATGAATGAAAGCCAATCCGAACATCTTCTCGATGCTGAAACGACGCTTTAAACTGGCCGGTTTGGCTGTTAGCGACATGGGATGTTAAGAATCTGTGTCTATTTGTATGGTAGATTTTGTGAAATGGCCACGTGCGGAAAATGCGCACAATCTTTGTTGAAAACCTTTGTTTCCCTTCTAACCACATATAAATAGCAGGAGCCACACTGTCTGCACATTCAAGCATCATAAACACATCAAAATAATCCCCCACGTGCTGCTGAAATGAAGAACAATGAAACATATAAGTACCTTTGGCTTCTCTTCTGACATTTTTGTGGAAATGTGGATTCACCGGCTGAATGTGGATGTGACGGCGGCACGAGTGCGCTACAACCCGCTTCTGTCCTCCCCGCGCTCGGCAAGAACGCGCAAACCGGATTCGTTGATTTGATTGGCCCGGGTAGAAACACGTGATTCCAAGCAGGGTGGACCGCGCAAAAAAATCAACTCGGCGATATCATTGGACAGCTTGAAACCACGTGATCAATCCTGAGGGCCTTAAAGGGATAGTTCAATCAAAAATGAAAATGAATTTTTTTTTATTCAACCTCCACTTGTTACAAACATGTTTCAGTTTCTTTTTCATACACAAAAAAGATATTTTGGAGTATGTTAAAAAGTAGCAGCCATTGACAAACATACTTTTGCTGTTCCTCTAGGAATATCACAAGCTGCTATTTCCAGCATTCTTCAGAATATCTTTTGTTCAACAGAGGACAAAAAAGCACATGAATAAGTTTAAAAGCACATGAATACAAGTAAATTTAAATTAAAAGATGAAATGACTTTTGCCAATCTTAAGAAAGCGATTATATCATTTTTTAAATTGTTAAGCATCACACAGGTAACCCTTAAATAACATCAATATGAAAATATTACATTAATAAAAGCATGCAAAACCTTTGTCAATTATATAAATGTATAAAAAGTTTACACAAACTTAAAACAGCATTAAAAAGGGTTTTATACCAGTAAGCAAGGAATAACAGTTGCAAAAGAAAATAATAAATGTATCAATATAAAAAACAGTGATATTAAAACAATTCAATGTTCATAATAAAACAATAATCATATTTATGTTTTAAAAATTATTTTGAACACACACACACACACGCACACATGCTCTCTACTCTGATAATTCCTGCAAAGAAAACCAAACAAACAACAATATTAATTTTTAAAATGTATTTTCAAGTTTATTTGACTTTGAAAGGTGCACAAAACAAATCACGAAACGAATCAATTCTTTGGCGATAAGCTAAAGATTAAAACATTTACAAATGCAACACATACACATTATATCAAAATACCAAGACTCTAACAAAGGCAGTGGTAATTAAATCAATTTCACTTTAGCATGTACGCAAAGTAGAAAATCTATAAACAAAATAGTTTTCTATGCAAGTTCTCAATAATTATGCTTATTAATTTGCTGAGGAAAAACAGGCAGCTTTCAGTCTAGATTGACTTATTATTATATTTGTGTTGTAAATTTATGTTGACGCTTAGTTTGATTTACAAAAGTCTTCATTACCCTATCTAAAGGCTTCAATAAATACAAAAGTTAATTGTGGTTATCTTGAAGATCTGATAAATATACAGGTATGACTGAATCAAAAAAGGAGTGCTGGACATTCAAGGCAATGTGTTCATTTTTACAGTAGAGTTGAGTTTAAAATATGAGACAACAGCCGAGCATCATCTCAAGCTTCTTAGCTGTTCTCAAATCTGGAGTACTGGTTATCCTTCTTCAAACCTAATAAACAGGACAAGCAAAGATAAAAACTCTAAAATATAGCATATATGAATCACTGATATACAGCATAAATAATAATTAATATAAAGGACACTAGTATTTATTTTTTAGGTTTATTTACAACGAAAGGCAAATCCTACCATATTTCAATCGCATTTCATCATGTCTCTGCTTCATCTCTGCTTTCCTGTAAAAAAACAAAAAGACAAAAAAGGAAGAATGCTTTTTTTTATTGCTGATATGTCATCAAGTTAACACTCTGTGTTCTTGGATATTTCAAAAAAATCGAATGAGTGCATTTTGGTTTCCCTAAAGATTATCATACCTCTCCTCATGGCGAAACTTTCTCAGACTAGCTTGATTCTCCATTCGCTCTTCCCTCCTCCTGGACCTGTCAAATTATAGGACAAAAGTTGATTAAAAAATTTCTGATATGTGCTCCAATGTTTTAGTAAATTGTTTTTAATTATTAGTAGCAGCATTAATATACAGTCCACAGCATAATATACACTCATCTGCAAAATCTTGCTTCTGAAAAGAAACACTAGATTTCTTTTAAAAACAGCCTGATTTCACAAGTTCCCTGGAGTTAAACAGTTGAGTTTTACCATTTTTGAATACATTTAGCCAATCTCCGGGTCTGACAGAAGCACTTTTAGCTTAGCTTAGCATAAATGATTGAATCAATTTTTGTAGCTTTTGTTACTTAGGCCCAATCCCAATTCTTTTTTGTACCCTACCCCTTCCCCTTCCCCTCGGCCCCTTAAAACAGAGTGTGAAGGGGAAGGGCTTCAAAAATCACCTCTAAGAAATGGGACAGCACTTCAACACCTGCACACATCATCATATGTCATCGCGATCTCTTGCTTCATATGGGTTTAGACGATCAGGATAGCTGGAGTTATTCCAGTTGTGTTATTTATCTCCAGGAAATCACTGAAGGCGTATATTATGTTCTCATAACGATCTAATGTGGCAATAAGATCGTAACTATACATTTACACCGTGGCCATACTCATATATGTAAACACACCAAAACAACATTAACGTTATAGCAGACACTGAAAAATGCCCATTTTTTCTGACAGGGTATTCGTGTCATCGAGTGACCGAATGTTGTGGGACTGCTATACAAGAGTTATTATTATGAATTATAGATAGCGAAAGTCAGCGTTTTTTATTTAGCGTTTTTTTAAAATCATGATGGTAAAACACAAGCGCGGTTACGAATATATTAAAACATGTGCTTGTTTGATGTAAAAATTCGTAATAATAACAAAAAAAAAATACTAATTTGTGCATCTCCTTACTTCCAGGTGCCAATAGTATCTGGATGCAGCCTTTATGATGCAAGCTGAGATTGCATTACTCAGCGATGCATTGTTAGACATGCACTCAATGGAGTGAGAGACGTCACTGTGAGGGGAAGGGTTAAGGGTGGGGTTAGGTTAGTCCATTAAAAAGCATTGGCTGCAGCTCAGATTGCACTGCACTAGGTCTGCATCTAGACCCCTCTCCCAGGTGCAGCTATCCTGCCGTTGTGGCTGGTGTATTCTGGGAAATTTTCTTACCCCTTGGTTTGAAGTGTAGACCTTAAAAATCTCTGTTCGAAAGGGTATCTACACTTTTCCCTTTGCCATACGCCTTCTAGCTAAAGAAAATTAAGACACCCCTACCCCTTCACGGGAACATGCAAAACGAGGGGTAAGGGGAAGGGTTAAGGGATAGAATTGGGATTAGTGCTTAATGTACTAAGACTGACAGAAAACAAAAAGTTGCTATTTCATCTGTAGTACCAGAAACTAGTCCCTAGCTAAGCAACAGTGCTGCATAATATCATTGCAGCTGATGCAGCCATGGCACGGCAACAGAGTTCCCTGATTATTACACCGGAATGAGAGTATAGTTCCTAGCTTTATGTGCCTAGAAAAAAGCTACTTTTCATTTTCTGTCAGTCTTAGTGCATGATGTAAATACAGATGAGTCAAACTTTAAATAGGAATAAATCATCAAAACTCTTTCTTGATTTTTTTGCATGAGTTTTTAATGCTAATGGTCTAATCAGATTCAATGATTTAGGCTAAGATAATCTAAGCTTAAATATATAGTTTAATAGTTTAACTGAATGCATTCAAAATTGGTAAACGCAACTGTTTGAGTTGTAAAATGAACTTGTTTAAAAAAAAAAAAAAAAAAAAAGTTTCTTTTAGATCATAATGCCAAACTGAGTATGTGATAAATTTATATCCTAGGAAAATATGAAATACATTTAATAGAACATAACAAAATAAGTTTATACCAATAATATTTTTATCATCAAAAAATGTTAAAAGACTACATTAAAAAACTTTAAGGATCAAAGTGCAGCTCTAAAAACAAATTATTTGCAATTAAGCAATAATCTTTTAATTGCTCATAATATAAACATCTGGAGCACTCAGGTCATTTATGTATTTGACAAGTAGAGTTTAGAATAAGAATGTATTTTCTTTTTTTACTCAAATCAGTTATTCTAAATGATGTCTGAACAGTGTTTGACGCTATTTTGACATTTCAATTTCATAAAAGTTACTTGAAAATTTTATTAAGACACTTTAAAGTTGGAATGTAACATGCTTTCCAAGTATATAAAAATCTTAATTCTTAAATAAATTATTGCCTGATGATAAAATCAATCTTGTGTGTGTTGGTTTTCAACCTACCCAATGTTTTCACATTTACAGCAGCAGAAACAGCAGACGAATATGGCGATGACAATCACTCCCGCGATCACAGAGATAGTAATAATGAGAATCTGGAAATTCACTGTTAAACAGATAAGACAAAACTCATGAGATTATTCACGTCTATAATTTACAATATGTACCTAGACAAATACATTGAATTCAGATGGTTGAATGAGCCGACACATTTTATAAGAGTGTAAATGAAGCTAAATGTAATACAGTGACATTACAGTGTAAAGCTACCATGAACTATGAATGTGACGTATAAAGCGGTTATAGCTTTAACAGTTACACAAATTATCCTCTTCCTTAACTTTCATTTTATGCAAAGGGGTTGTAAAACAATGAGAAAAGAGGAATGTGAATGGTAAACCTTTATGATTTGCCTTGCCTTAGAAAATTTGCTGAGGAAGAGTTAAAGGAATTGCTCATTGGAAAAAAAGAAAGAAAATTAACTCAATATTTACCCTCATGTGAATTCAAACATTTTTGAGTTTCTGTCATCTGTTGAACACAAAAGAAGATATATTTGAAGCTGAAAATCTGTAACCATTGACTTCCATATAGAAAAAACAAATCCTGTGGAAGTCAATGGTTACAGGTTTCCAGCTTTCTTCAAAATATCTTCTTTTGTGTTCAACAGATGACAGAAACTCAGGATTGTGACAAGTGATGGAGGAGTAAATGTTAACAGAATTTTAATTTTTGAATGACCTATCTATTTAATGAACAAAATATTTTCATTTTGGGTGATACACATATCGTAAATATGTAATTTTTAGTCTTACTCCAACACAGTCCCCATCGTGCATCCGAAAGCGGACAAACGCTATGAGATGGCAGAACGCTGTTTACTGGATAGTCAATGCATTTCTGGCTTGAGATGCACCACAAACACTGAAATAAAATGATTAAACACAACCATTACATACACATACAATTTATGATTTACTAATGATGTCTACTTAACAAATATGGATCAAGAAATCTGATGACCACAATTGCAATAATTACAAACTGAAAAGTCTTACCGAAACAATCTTCAAACAATCTTCACAAGTTGTGTTGGATTTTATAGTGCAGTCTGTGAAAAGAACACATTTATAAAACCAGGGATGAAGCTGATGCTCATTAGTTTATTTATGTCAACAAGAGAATATTTTCATACAGGTATACCAATCTTAAAATATGAAATTTGTGCAATATGACGACTCCTGATACAATTATGAAGTACAATTCTTTTTTATTATTAAAGGATTGTGACTTTTTGTGCAGATTGATTACAATTTGCATAATCACAGTAAGTTTTACTACAAAAACTATTGTTAATGTAGCAAAACTATGGTTGTGGTTTGCATGTTTAACATTGTACCATGTTTTTTTTTTTAAGTAAACAGTTAATTTTCATAATGGTTCTGCTTGTATGAAGAAACGCAGTACTATTTTTAATATAGGATCAGGTCCCTGACCTTTCATGAGACAAACAAAGTATTACTTTGTTATAGTCTGTCATATGATTTAAACAGGGCACTCACGCGTCTCTGCCAAACAGCAGGAAACATGCAAAGCACATTCAAATAAGCACAAAAAGCCAGTTTATCAAGTTTAAGTTTTAAAACAGATTTTAAAAAAGCAACAAAAACACTTTGAAATGTGCAAGTCAGTCATATTAACAAAAACAATTTCAGTGAGCACTGAGGTTTGTTTAACTGAGCCACACGCTCTACAAGTGAAGTTAAAATGTCGTCAAACAGTCACTTATTAAACATAAAGTTTTGTTTCCAAGAAAATATAGACGACTATAGCTGGACAATTAATTCACGTAAAGCGTTCTGGTTAGACAAACGGACACTGGCTGTGTGTCAAAACCTTGCGAGAGCCCTACCTAGACGGCATTTCAGGGGAATGAGGCGCGCTTTCCCAAGCTGAACCCACCAAGTCAGCTAAGCTGAAGCCTACAATTCTTTCCAAGTGTTAAAACACGGCCAATGTTTTTATCAAACCTGCGGTCAGGCTGTAAACACAAAGCGGTGTGGTTAAACTTACTTGTTACTGGACTTTTGGTCGTCTGAGCAACTGCCACCGAAAAAGCGAAGGCAAAGAAAACAAAAGAGAGTAAAAAAGTCCGTGTTTGGATCATGTTGGCAAACGCTGCAGATCTGTGTCGGTTTCAGCCCTGTGGTCGGTCATGTGTTTTCTGCTGAAGGCTGGAAGGATTGAACGGTGACTTTGTAAGAACCTCCCAGTTTCGAAATAGTGGTTTATGGTTTAAGGATTTGGCAGTGATTGCTTCTGTTTTTGAAAAAGACATAATTTCGAAAAAAATATTAAATACAAACACAAATATGAAAAAAGAGAATTTATTAAGTAAATAAAAAAAAAAAACCTTTTTAAACAACCAAATGTTTCCCAGTGATGGGTTGCAGCAGGATATCTGCTGCGTAAAAACATGCTGTATAAGTTGGTGGTTCTTTCTGCTGTAGCGACCCCAAATTAAAAAAGTGACTGAGCCGAAAAGAAGATGAAGGAATAAACAAACATAACTTTGAAATAGTTTATGGTTTACAGCAAGATTTGTCAGTGTTTATGTTTTTGAGAAAACAAATTGGCCTGCTGTCGACAAATATGAAATACAAACAAGAAGAAAAAAAATACTGAAAGTTAACAAATCTTGACCTATTAAAAGAGAAAGAAACTACCAGTTTCGAAATAGTGATTTATGGCTTACAGCAGGATTTGGCAAGGATTGGTTGTGTAGTTTATGTTTAACACATTTTAATATAAACATTTTTTATTGAAATAAAAAAAAAACCTTGGCATATTTAAACAGCCAACTTTGATATAACTGACAAACTAAAATGTAGGCCTAAATAAATATAAATCTCTGTCTAAATGTCATACAATAACACATTTGAAGAAAGAAACTTGCTTTCAGGACCCTGCAATGACAACTCTTTATTAACGCAACTCATTTATCATAAATATTAGAATAGGATTTATATATATATTAGGGCTGTCCAAAAATTAATCGTGATTAATCACATCCAGAATAAAAGTTTGTTTAGACATAATATGTGTGTGTTATATATAATTATTATGTATATGTGATAAACACATTCATAGAAGCCAAAACTACATATAAAAAAGTTACATCATAGTAGTTACATCATATTCAAATGTAAAATTTGTGTCATACACATATATTTTTTAGATATCTAAATATAAACCAACATTTTATCAAGTATATGCATTTGTGTATTTATATATTCATAATATAAATATAAACAGCACACACACAAATATTAAGTTAAACTTTTATTTTGGATGTGATTAATCACGATTAATTTTTGGACAGCCCTAATATATATATATATAAAATAAATAGAAAAATGAATAATGTGAAATAAACAACATGAAGTGTATTAAATACTAGATTATGTCTCACCTCCTAAAAGTTCACATTTTATTATTAAAGTTCAGATGTTTAATTTTACTTTATGGTTATATAATATTTTAGATGCCTTCAAGAATAGTAATAAGTGAATAATAAGTGACTAATGAGTGATCATTTAAATACTAATTTAAAATGAGTTCGTTAGATTTATATAAAATATGATCTATGTAGAATTGTGGTGCATCAATAAATTAGGGAAAATGTACTGCCGTTGTAGTCAATATAACCATAGTATTAAAACTATAAATGAAAGTTTTGGAGCGTGATTACATAATCCAGATTATATTTAATCAATTTCTACCCAAGACTGTTGATACTATTTGATAATCTCTATACTTTATATAACCAAGATGAACAAAAATAAACTCAAATGATTATGAAAAACATTCTTACAAGGTTAACTAAGGAAAAATGAATAGCTGCATTCTGCAGTTAATCACATTGTATCATGTGCATGAGATTGTGTAAAAGCAAAAAACAAAGGACTCAAAACAAAAGGTCATTTGATAACACTTTGAAATAACCCACACTAATCTGGAGTTGAAATAATTTATTAAGTATTTTGTAAATCCAGTTACAAAAAAAAAAAAAACATTCGATTTTCATCCTCTACACAAGTTGAATTTTTCTGACCCTATGATGATGCGATGCACTCTGGCAATGAACTGACCAGCAGCTCAACAGATTTATTAATGGAGCAGTCATGAACTTCGAATGAGGTTGTGGTACCACAATAAACGAGTCTCTGATTCCACAGTGGCATCCCCCATTCATATCATCACTGTGTGTTATATCACTGGTGCAGGGAATCTGAACACAACATCACCATCCATACATTAACACTAACACTGAATAAATACCCAGGCCACCCATAATTATTTACTTTCTTTTAGGCACACGAAAACATCCTTCACTTACAAGTATGTTGGCTTCCTTTAGAAAAAAAACAACAAAAACAAACATTCTTAACCACCTTATAAAAAGGCAAGCATATTTCAAACATCTCTTAAAAAAGGTTTTGCTAATAAACTAAAATGCATATATCTGTCTTGAAATAAAGAATTTACAACTGACCTACTGTGTGAAATAACACAAGGAGAGTCACAGCTTTTCTGCAGATATCAGTACAGTGGTCATTCTCGTCAGATCTTTTTGCTGGAACAAACACAACACTGCACTGATTGAAATATTGAGATATTGCTAATGTCTTTATACTGTACCTGAGCTTAACCCAGAAAACACCAATCACACAGAAAGCATTTGTTTCCGTTGGTCTTTCATGTAATAATGAGATGGGTACAAGTTTAAAAAGTTAAACGTTTAAATAATGCTTCTCTAGACCTCACTTTCTTTCATTCCACTATCCCATGTCAGACATTTTTAGACAGCAAAAAGGCTGAACAGGCCAAATTTGTTTCTCTAGTGCATGTTTACACAGACAAACAATGGAAACACAGCACAGTAGAACATGAAAATGCAAACAGAGGGTAATGCCAATGGGGAAAACGCCATCCAGGCCACGGCACCAATGTAACCATTCCAGTTTTACTTGCTGCAATCTGAACAGCATTGGAGGAGGACATGCCACTAAAGAACGCTAAAACATCAATATCATTAGCTAGTGTGTATTTTAAAGCCAGAGGAGTGAGGTTTACCTGCATGAACCTTACTGTAAATCATTCCATTCCAGGTCACTGGCTAAAAAACTCCTCTGGTTGTACTTGGCCTAACTCGAGTGGGTTTTAGAAAATGGGTACATTATCAAAGGACACTAATGCTGAGTTCAGACTGCATGATTTTAGCTCAGATTTTGACTCGTGATTAGGATTGGACAAATCAACGACAAATGCCCGAAATCACAGGCTAATCGGTGCTGGTTCATGTGAGTAATAATCACACAATGAGAACTATCAAAGGCGCAATCTGAGAGAATCACTCATGAGTAGGGCCAGAAGGAATCTGCGGACATTTTTTGCTATTTCTGCGGAGTATTTTGTGAAAAATCTGCGGATTCATGCGGAATAATTTTGGGAGTATCATAACTAAAATCTTAATATATGAAATAAAAAGTAATAACTTTTAAACATTTATTTAATGTTTACAATGCGAATCTAATTAGATCCACTTTATTTCTTAAACAAAGCATGTCTCTCATATAAAATATCTACTAAAACACCGGAAATATTACTTTACAAACCGTATTGTAAATAGATCACATGAATATTTTCATATTAGTTAATATTATTACAGGAATTAATTTGAAAACTGATTAAAAATACATTTACACACATTTACACCAGTAAATAAACAGACTCGATGATGGGCTAAAAATCTGCGGAAACCTGCGGGATTCTGCACACGCAGATTCCGTGTGGCGATTCAAAAATCTTAAGAAATTATTAAATATCTGGGCGATTCAAAATCAAGCCATGTGAAATGTGTTCTGATTGAAAATAACATCAGCGAAAACCTAACATGTCATCTGAGCAATACCACAACCAGGCCTAAAAGGAAAAAAAGTTGAAGACAAATTGCCAATTCCCTTCAAAACTCATGTGAACAAAACAAGTTAATTTTCTAGCCCACTAAAGGCTTCTTTCGTATTATGTAGTTAATATCAAAATGACCTACTACAAGACCTCACATTGTTTCCATGTCACTTCTCACGTGTGTTTGGTTGTGAGACGTAGTTTGTGGACGACACAAAGTTTTCAGCGATTCTTCCTATTGTAAAGTCATGCAGTGTGAAACTCCCTGTCGCAGATCCATCTTGCAGTGTTAACACAGCAGCGGCAGAACGCTACCCCAGATAGTCATGCAGTGAGAAAACATCTGTGACCGGACTACTTTGAAAATCGTGCAGTCTGAACTCGGCATAAAGGCCACAGCCTTTAACATCATTTGCTATTGCGTCTTTTGATGTGATCGAGGTTAGCCACATAGCTAGCCTCCAACACAAACATTCCTAAACCTCACTTCCATCTGGGTCACGGCACCAGCATATTCCAATTCTTGAAAGGGAGGAGGACACACTACCAAAGGACACTAAACACCTTGGTCTCTAATGTCAGTTGCTAGCAAGTCAGAAAATTAAGATTTATCTGCAAAACTAGCTAGCCTCTGTTACCCACCAACACACACACACACACACTATATCTCTAGTGCATGTTTACACTGAAAACAATGGAACTGCACCACAGTGGAATGCAAAAGCACATTCTGCATTACGCACAATACACGAGAGAACACACAGCTGAAAACGGCAAGACAGAAAGGCAGAGAAACATTTCATCATTCTCTCAACCTCAGGAACCTGAGTGAAGGTTCAGTAATAGATTAACAGAAAGCCGTCTAAATGACGCAAATCTGCACAGAGCAGCCCTTGTGTGGAGTAAGGCAAACGGACAAGTTTTAACATGGCAGTTGACACTTTGGACGTGTGCAATCACTTTAGGCTATTAGTCTTTGAAAGCTCTCAACAAAACATTGTTTTGTGTGTAACATTTAAGACCCTGTTTTGATCTTGTCGATACAAGGAGCAACTGAAAATGGGCAAAATCAGAAAGCCAGGAACACAAGAAGCATTCGGGACTTTGAGGTATTGCAATAAACATCTGCTGGTTAACTAGCTTTGAGAAGCATACTAATCAGATGTTATTGGATAAAAGAACAAGTGCTGTGAAGACTGACAGGACATTCCGTTGGTATCCCCGCCCCTAAGTGGAATCTCATTGGACCAATTTCCACACTCCACATAACTGCTTAATAAATGTCAGATATTATGAGATGTTAAAGGGGTGGTTGTCTACACACATGCAGATGTCTAAAGGTTTGTCTTCTCATTGGTTCCAGTATCCTAATCGTATATCGCCAATCCACGTCCCTCCAGTTTAGTTCATTCTTTCCATCAGTCAGAAGGAAGTCCATCTCGTCCTCGCTGTGATTGGTCGGCACTCATCACCTGATCCAGTTGCTCCCAAAGCTGGCCACTGATCTGACGCTGCATCGTTTCTTAACAATCATGTTGATGTAGGCTTTCATTATTTTGGTGATCTCTCCAACCTGAGAAGAACAAAAACAGTTTATTCACAATAAAGGAAACTAAAGAAAAGATTTTTATGTTATTAAATATAAATGGTGCGACCGAAATTTTTGAGGTTTGTTAGATTTGGATAAAGCCTTAGCTTTGGATGTCCATTACGTGAAATAAACTGTCAAAATGTTTCCTTTAAAAACTGATCTGCTTACCTGAGGTGTCTCAAAGAACATGTCTCTCCCATCCACTGTGATCTTGTATGTACTAGCGTGAGGAGCACCAAAGAAGACAATGTGTTCATAGGGGAAAGTCTCCAGGGGTTTGGCCTCTCCTCTCTTATACACGGACACGTTCTCAGCACTGACGCTGAGCCAGAGATCATGAGGGAAACCACCTTCTTTACACTGCACACAGAATAACAATTGTCAGATAAGACAAAAAATTATCCAAATGCTATATTTCATCTAGATGCTAGTTTAAACTCACCCCCTACACCTCATTCACATCTGTGCCGTAGCCCTAATGTAAACCCTCCAGTTCTACTGGTCCTCCCAATCGAGATTCATTCCAGCATGTGGAGTGGGAGCACTAACAAGGAATGATAGAGACCGTAGCCTATAGCATGAGTGGCTAATTCACCTCTGTAGGCCAGGAGAGTGAGGGTTACCTGAACAACTCTTAGTAGAATGCCTCCAATACTATCACCTCTCTAAAAACTCACGTTTATACGGGTCATGGCACCAATCATATAACCCGCCTCTAGCTCTACTCGCTCCCCTCTGATAAGGATTTAAAATGGCATCTCTGGCTTAGGAGCTGGGCACACTAACGAGGATTTAAAAACTACTGGCTCTAGTATGAGTTGCTAGTGCACCTCTTTAGACCAGGAAAGTGAGATTCACCTGGGTAATGGCACCAGTTATTTAACCCCTTTTAGTTCTACTGTCTCCTTTCCAATCGGGATTTAAAATTCGGGAAACGGGGCTCTCTGGCATGGGAGCTGGACACCCTAACATGGATTTAAAGACCACAACCTGTAGTTGCCATTGCTACTCTTGAGGCCAAAAGAGGTTTACATGCACAGCCATTACAAGTTTTCCTTCTTTCCACTCACCACTCTAAACCTAACTGTAACCCGCGATCTGGGTCACGGCACCAATTTAAACCCTCCAGTTCTACTTTCTCACTTAGATTCAAGCTGGCATTTCTAGTGTCACATTTTCTAGTGTCAGACTATAGCACACCTCTTGAGACTACATGAGTGATGTTTACCATCTGGATACTGTTTAGATATACAAAACACACCCTAATGCTAAATGTTAAGGCACTTTTGACTTTCAGAAGGGTCTTTTTTAAACCTTTAAATGAGTAGAGTCTAATATTTTATTGTTTTTATGCTTACCTCTACATCAAACAGCGTTGATCCATACCCAGGCCACTCTTTAATAATGTTCATGTATTTGACCATGGCTTGATGCTGATCCAGACCATGCAGCCGACTCCACTTTTCCATAATACTGGCCCTGGTGGCTGAGGTCTCCTCCTTGATCCACATTTCCAGCATCTGTTCCTCCTGCATGCTGCGCTGCTTCTTCATGGTGCCGGTCTTCAGCCCCCGCCTCAGAGTGCCATCCAGGAAGCTCGTCCTCCTCCTTTCTAGGGTTTGTCCTGATCCAGCTGCACCTCCTACTTTGGTGAATTGAAGTATGCGGCTGCGCAGACGGCCAGTGGGGTAGATGCTGTCTAAGCTCCAGTTGACCCGTGACACATCCCCATACAGGTACTGCAGCCGCAAAGCAGCAAGATGCTGGAGGGTGTCCTCATGGGCAGGGAAATGACCGCTTATTAAACTTTCATGAGCCTGGAGAGATTAAGAAGAAAAAGATTCATACTTGACTTCTTTTAAAATCTGATTTTTTTTTGTTTTTTAACAGTATATACAACTGTAAAGTCTAATTTGGAGTAGAACGGTGAAGTAAATAGTACAAAGTTGAGATGAGAGTATTGTTAGCATGGTTTAGCCAAGCATTTTCAGACTGTCAGTATACAATTGAGATTAATGCAAATCCATATGAAACTCAGACATGTTAAGCAATTGTGCAACTTATAGTATTACACAAGTCTGTTGAGTTTAGAAATGTTGTGAAAAAATGTTGAAAATTATTCTGTGCTCAGTCATGTAATAACTAAAGCTTTTTGATGGTATTATAAATAAAGGTATGAATAGGGAACCCTATGTCTTGATTCTCCAAGTATCAAGTAAATTACTGACCTGCTCAAACATGAAAACAAACTCCACTCCTTCCTTGGGCATGCTCTCCACATCCAAGAAACAATACAGTTTGAAGTACAACTTCCATGGGCCGTCTTCCTCCAGCTCACTTCCTGTCAGTCTAAAATCAGCCACCACCACAAAAAAAAAAGAAAAAGAAAAAAGAAAATTATTTCTGTTCATTATTGATGCATTACTACTTTAATACCAAATAACAACACATTGAATTGAAATAGGTGCAGCTTAGTATAATTTTACCTCTCGAACTTGGCCAGCACATCTGCCACAATCACCCTGCTCTCCACGGCACGGTCGATGGTGTTGTTATGCTCAAACAAAGCAAACATGTTCCTGCTGTCCTCCATTGCCAAGCCTCGGATTAGTTTCTCTACCACCTACACACACACACACAAAAAAACAAACATTTTTGCATGACCCATCTAGTCAAGATTTGGTGATCCACAGGGTTTTCTGTTCTCTGTAGATCACATTTCCCCCTTAAATCTGTGTTTTACAATTTAATGAATAAATACAATTATTTTTATGACTACTTTGAGGCCAAAATTATGCAATTCTGTGTAAACTAATATGTGTTTAATCTTACAGTATAAAGAAAAACTCTACTCTTTTGGAATTGGGCTCATTTTACAAGCAACATTTTACAGTTAAGCAGTTCCAGGTTTGGTGGGAGTACTTAACATAAATCATTGAATTAGACAATCTTGCTCTAAAAAACATTCAAAGAGTTTTGATAATTTTCTTATTTAAATCTTGATGCTTCAGTTGTTACATCATGTTCTAATACTGAAGGAAAATGACATTTCGCAGCTCGCGAAAATAGTCCCCAGCTAGGTAACAAGGTAATTGCACTGTGTATTATTATTGTCTGCGGCAGCCATGGTACTGCATCAATGTTCTGAATCTATGTAACTACAGGAGAGTCAACATTAAAATAGGAAAATTGCAGATTTTTAATACTTTTTTGAAGGAGATGCTAATGGTTTAATCCAGGGCTGCTCAATCCTGTTCCTGGAGATCTACCTTCCTGCAAAATTCAGCTCCAACCCTGATCAAACACACCTAAACCAATTAACTAGGAGCTGAACAGCACTTGATAATTACAGGCAGGTGTGTTTGATATGAGTTGCAAGTGAAATCTGCAGGAAGGTAGATCTCCAGGAAACAGGGTTGAGCACCCCTGGTCTAATCTGATTCAATGTTCTATGCTAAGCTAAGCTAAATGTGCTTCCGTGGTAAAACGCAACTGTGTTGCTTTAAGACTCTTGCATCATTATATGTTTGGAGTTTAGCTGTGGATTAGAGTGTTAGTCACCTCTCCTGCTGTAGTGTGAGAGTTGATTGAAATCTTGCAGGATCCTCCACCGTGGCAGTAAACAGTGGTTGTCATCTCGCGTCTGTTTAGGAGAGCGATAATCTCCTCTTGTGAAGGCACAAACTCCCGTGCTTTTGTCTTCTTCAGTGAATCACCAATGAACACCGCGAACATCTCAATTTCCGCTCCAGGGAACAGCTCCTTTATCCTACAAAGTGAATGAGAACAAAAATAGTAATGTCATCAAATGCAAAATATTCTTCTGTGCTCAGAATCAGTGTTGTTAGCTAAAACTATGTAATGAAGCTAAAAATAAATATGTAGCACTCTAAAAATGTAAATATTTGGGTAAAAATAATGAAGGTGTGCCTGCATAAATATTTATTTATTTTTAAGTTTTAATGTTTTTAATTCATGAAATAGAAAAAAAACCTTAATGAGTAAAATAACTTATCTATAAAGCAATGCACAATAATATTAAAAATAAAGAAGACAGCTAAAACTATTCATTTAACATTGTTGGTTGTCTTCGAAAAAAATATTTTTCTTGTGAAACCTATAGGAAATATAATTGTTTCTTCAAAGACAACCAACTTCATCAGAGTGGACAGACTTCTCCTTTGTTGAACTTCGCTTCCTGTTACTTTTTGATTGCTGTAATGTTGTGCACAGCATCATGACTAATTTAGTTTTGGTAACACTTTCTTTCGATGGTCCATTTGAGTATTAGTAGAATGTCTACTTATTATCTGTTGATACAGACATTCAACAAACATTTAACTGACTATGAGAAACTTCGCAAGTACATGTCAGCTTACACTAACCCTTCCCCTAACCTCAACCTAACAGTCTACTTATAATCTAATGAGAATTCGTTGCAATGTAACTTAAATTCAACAAACGGACCATCAAAATAAAGCGTGACCTTAGTTTTTCCTGTACAAATTATACTTTAAATATGATTGTTTTAAAAGTAGCTTAAAATATTGCATGATTGGTGGGATTGATGCATCACTGATGGGATGAAACAGATGGGTCGAACAAAATTGATTGATGAACAATTAATGCAATTGATTAACAACTTTAAAGATTCATTGGTTATTGTTAAATTTTTTAATTAAAGGGATAGTTCACCCAAAACTGAAACAAAACTTCACCCACTGACTTCCCTAACAGTTGTTTTTATTACTATGGAAGTCAATGGTTACCGGTTTTCAGATTTCTACAGAATATCTTTTTTTGTGAGTTTGAGCACTGTAATTTTAAGAAATTAAATTAATAAGAGTCAAATAAAATTTCGTAACACTTTATTTTGATGGTTCTTTGAGTATTACGCCCCATTCACACGAGGCTTCAGCGTCAACGCTTGACAGAGGGCGTGTCTGAAGTTGGGGCTGACGCGATCGCCAAAGCAGCGTCAGCCAATGAAATTAATCAACAATCAGCTACTGTCTAGGCTGGTGTATTTGCATACAGTGATCTGATTGGCTGACGCTTACGTTGGTGCTTGAAAAGTTGAGAAAGTCCCAACTCCTGCAGCGAGCAACACCACTGAAGCGGCGCCGACGGATCCACAATTCAGTTCGCCAATGCCTGACGTCACCCATTCAAAGTGAATGGGAAGCGTTGACGCTGATGCCCCGTGTGAATGGGGTGTTAGTATTCTGTCTACTTAATATCTGTTGATACTGACATTCAACAGACATTTAACTCACTAAAAGAAACTTTGCAAGTACATATCAACCCTACCTCTAAACCCAACCTAACAGCCAAATTAGAATTAGTTGCAATGTAATTTAAATTCAACAAACGGACCATCAAAATTAGGTGTGACTTTTTTTTATATAATGCAATAACAGTATATTATTAATTCTACAATACCATTGCTCAGAATGCCATTAGCAAACACCAAGTAATCTCAATGCCGTATCCTGACTTTGTCATTTGCAGTTTCCATCAACCCATGACAAAGCCAGGATGTGTTTCTATTTTTTAGTGGATGCAATAAATTGGGCTTGGGGCCAGGATGTTCTCCTCACCCGTTTTCTTCTCAAAGTGCACCAGAAAACCATTATGTCAGTACATGTCATTTTCAAGCAGTAAAAGGCACCTTTTGAGGTGGAATCGGAGGTATCTGAGGATGCCGCGGCTGGGTAGGAATGTGCAGCTCATACAGGTGAGCAGATGCCAGTGTGCACGGTTGGCAGGGCTGTTGGGCTGAGGCACGTGATTGGTCTGTTTGATCAGCTGGCAGTAGACTTCATCTCTGAGCGCCCTCAGATCTTGACAGGTCTGTAAGATGCCTTGAATGATGGGCATGGGATCAGACACGGCTTCCATCTCTTGTAATGAGTTGAAGATCTTGACTGCCTCATCCTGCAGGCTGGTGTAGCCTTTCTCTTTTTGCACTGCAGGAAGCAGGACAGGAAGAGGAGACAGATGGGAAAAAAGATGAAATCCATCATTCCACCAATCCCAATCCAAAGATTCAAATTAAAATGACAGTTTGTCATTAAACAAGTTAACTAACTGAGTATTACAAGGCTGTGGCTAAAATATTACACACACATACACACATACATACATATATGCATATATACATGCATACATACATACATAGATTAATAAATTAATTAAATGCTTCACATTTAGTGTTTGGGTCATCATGGACCTGGTTGTGTATATAGTACAATTTATCTTCCTTGTTTACTTGTTTATTTGCTTGCTTGCAAACTTTTTTGTCTTACTTGCTTACTTATGTGAATAATGAAAGTTATTGAGAATGTTATAATAATGTTATAATAATGTTATAAGAATGTAAAAAAAATGTTTTAAATATATTTAACCTTTTGCCCAAATCTCATTTTTGGGGGGACCCAGTATGTTTATCTGTTTTTTATTTGAAAACGAAAGATTACATAAGCAAAATAAATGATGTGAGTTTAATTTTAGCAACTTTTGTACTTGTTTCAGCTTTAGAAAATGACTAAATTGTAATTACAACTATTTAAAATTTTCATTTCTGCTTCATCATTGTCTATAGTTTAGATATAACTTTGAATTTACAGCAAGAACACTGACTGTGTTTAACCAACAACATTTAAGACTCGTTAGAGAGCAAACACAGGAGCAGATTAGAGTAAAATGGAGGCTCACGGTTGACGTTGACCTCTCCGTATGGCAGGGGTAGCAGGGGCGAGTGCAGCGGGTGCTGTGTGTATCTCAGGATGGGGTTCCTCCAGTACATCTGCTCCACAGCCTCCACATTCAGACTGCTCTCCTGCACAAGCACCAAAACCATCACTGCATTAGGACATTTATACAGTTACATAACACAATATACACCCACAGATCTTTGGAAAAAGAAACACAGCACACAAAAAAGACTAAATTGGCAAAAGTTAATCTGTACCTGTCCCTAAGAAGCATAAAATTTCTCCTTAACCTATCCAACTATCAAGATGAATTCAGAATCAGGATTTTCTCCTTTCTTCTTTTTCCTCATAGGTTTAACACTAAAATGTATCCTGTTCATTTTACACTCTTACAAATAGAATAATATTTTTTTTACTTGATTAAAAAGTCTCCTGATAGGTGTCGCCTGAATGTGTCTTGGAAATTTCAGATCAAAATACCCCTGATCAATTATACAAGGCTGTAGAGTGGAAGCAAAACACAATGTTTTTGTGTGTCTCTTTAAATGCAAATCAGCTGCACTATAAAAAAAATAAGGAGTAGGGTTTACTTGAAAAAAGCTTGGAAATATTTTTCACTCAGAAAAAGCTAGTAAATCTTCAAAGCTTTGCCCAAGTAAAAGATTAACCAAAATTATTAGTACATTTAATTAGAGAAGTTAAGTTAAGTTAAGTTTATTTGGGGAATTCTAAGTAAATTGACTTTGTTTGTCAAATTTACTTAAGTTGTACATTACAATTTAATACTGTACATTTAATATTGTTACGACCCTGGTCTAGGGTCAAGGCCGCAACATAAATAATTCATGTGACAAAAAAAATTCAGTTTTATAAACCCGAAACAGGTTCATTTATTTGTCTTTTTTTCATTTTCTTTTTTTATCACCCAAAAGAAATGTGAAGCCTATTACCTCGGAGTGAATCCACCAACAAAATAATAAACAAAACACACTCTACCTAAACACCCACAATAAAACTACCTATACCCTACAAAGAAAATAACAGAAATAAAAATACAATGCTACACCTGACTCCCTAGTGATAAATAAAAACAAGAGAAAACAACGCAACATTGTATATTAGTATTTTGAGATTTATTTTTATCCAATATTCCTAGTTATCTTATTTAGTTATCCTGAGTAAACTTTACTTCAAAATGTTAAATAAAATATGGTGATGCATTGCAACTGCTGCTCAGAAGGTAGAACCTTTCTATCCATTGTCCTAAATACTCCTAAAACACAGCATCAGTTTGGTTTTAGGACAGCCATGACATGCTTTTGAAGACCACAGTTCATAGACCCTAACCCTAGCTGGTCCTTTAAACCAGGCCCATTGTCAAGACTACATTGTTGCGAAACATAAAACACATTGCTCCGGGTACAATTCATTTGAAGTTTTAGATGACAAACACTAATCCACTAGAGGGCGCTGTGTACATTTTGGCTAACCTGAAATACGTTACTTTGAGTGTATTTTGTTGTATGTTCTGATACGACCCCAGATTAATAAAGGGACTAAGCCGAAAAAGAAAATGAATGAATGTTTTGATACACGTTTTCCTTCTACACGTCCATAAGAAGGTGGGGCTTGTCGTACAGAACACACAGCGCACCACTGACCTAAAACCCAACCAGTAGTGTTTCAAAAGCAAATGAAAGAGAAAAATGCAGTGCAATGACCACACAGTTTAATTTATTTCACATTGCCTTTATCTGTTTTGTGGGACTCTGCTTCAATGGACTCAAATCTAAGCATGCCGTACAAAGTGAGCTATTGAGCAAACTGACCATTCCAGAAAAGTTGTCTATATCCAGATTGACAGGTGAGGCAAACATATTCAATTACAAATCATAGAAACCATATAGTTGTTTTGTGGTATTTATTTGGTGTCATGCAAAGAACTGCATGACAACGGTCGTTTGCTTGTCAACAATAAGTCTTGGGGAAACTATCATTAGTGTGAAAGCTAACAAAAGTTGTAGCGTAGCATTACTTTTACACATGAACTGCTGTCAAACCTATGTTTATGTAAATTTGTTTGGGTTTTCCCAATGAGCCTATGTTTGGAAAATACTGCTATTTTTTTCTTATCTTCATGTCATTTCAAACTCAGAGACTTTCTGAACAGTTCCTAATCACTCAAGGAAAACACACCGCAAATCTAGAACAGAAGCACCCAGATATAACGAAATGAATCCAGAATGAAATGAAAAAAGGAAGAGAAAACAGCACACAGAGCACTCATCCATGTACCTCACTTAACACTACAGTTTTTGACTCTGAGGGACTGCCGGGGCTCAAGCGGTATCGGCTTCAATAACTGAAACATGATCATCAAGAAGATGAAAAAACTTCCTCCACACGGGACCATGACTATGATTAGATATTATATGGTAAACACACCTTGATATCTCGGATGAGTTGCTGGGTTGGTGTTTCAATGGGGACTTTGTTGTCAATGGCCACCTGAATGGCTGAAGCCCACCTCATGGCTTCGTTCAGTAGTTTGGTGTAGAGACGGTAAGAGTGCTTTCTTCCATGAACTATTATGTTCCAGTAACCTGTGGTGTGAGGAAGAGGCTTAAAAAACCATCCATTGTTACACTAAAAATCCTTGGGTCCCACTTTACATTAGATGGTCTTAACTAATATGAACTTACAATAAAATGATTAATTTGATACAATGCACTTTTGTGTTTTTACATTGTAGTTATGGTTGATTAAATACTTGTATGTGATTACATCTGAAATTTCGTATGTAATTACATCATTGACCATCTTTATACCTCAACCCTCTCTTAAACCTATTCATACCACCATAACCACTAATAATTCATCTCTAACCCTACTCGTATCCCACCTCAACAGCACCAGAAGTATTCCGAGGGTGCTTTCACACCTGTAGATTAATTGTTTTGTTCCGAAACAAGGATTGAAATTATTACAATGTTTCACTTTGTTCTTGGTGTGGTTCGCTTTCACACAGCAAAGTTTCTAAACGGACCAAAACAGCTCAAATATGTCATGTGCGAGTAAACTTTCCTCACAGTTGTCCTGCTCAGCTGTCATGCATCATTATTTTTATTTAAGACGATAAGCAAAAAGACATTATGAGTGAAAGCTGCACTTTCATTTTGAATGGTGATACCCACAGACATTGTCACCAAATATAAATCAGAGGTAAGACTTTCTCATACATAGCTGTTGGCTAGAATTATGTATTATAGGCTTTACATTATAGAGAGAAATAACAGATAAACCAAGACTGTAGTTCGGTCAATTTTTCAAATGGATAAACAGCTCTCGTTTATAGTTAGCATGCTTTCACTTTCGTATTCGACATGAAACGCTCATATGCTGGTAGGAATGACGTCCCTCCTTCTCAAAATTCTCTCTTCATATAGCTGCATATGTGGCTATTACATACCTATAATACACAGTGATATAGCCTGGTTCGTTAGTTCATTGGATCGTATTATCGCTTTCTCACTACAATCGATCCACTCCAGGGTTCGTTTTAATTGAGCCGGGACCATTTTGTTCAGGCGATCTCGGACCGATTGATCTGGCGCAGATCCGAGCGTGATTGCTGGATTCACATATGAACCACGCTAAGGTGGCAAATGAGACAGGTTACAAAACAAAAGTCTAGGTGTGAAAGCACACAATACACATGTATTTATTTTTTTAATGCATGTACATATTAGTTAGGCCACCTAGCATAAAATGGGACCAAAACTTGTTTATTTTAAAAATAAAATGACTGACCTGTCTCCTTGTAGACCTTCTCATCAGGCTGTACGACTGAGCAAAGACTGTTGAGCACCAGTGTTCCCAATTTGGACGCACTGCGCTCTGATGATTTATAGTAATCCAATGAGTTGTTGGTCAGAACAAACCAGCGTTTCTTCAGCTTGAGGGATGTGCTCTTCCCACTGGACTTCATCTCTTTATGCAGCCAGCCTGGTGGAAGGACATACAATAGAAATGATAATCAATTAAGAATATATACAATATATATAGTCAATATTTATATATTACGTTTTCCTTTTAAAACTGGACAAAAGTCGAAAAGGCGTTCTCAATCCATGATAAAAAAAAGCAAAAGACACAGCAGAGATTAATTGTTTGAAGACCATATGCAAATGTCCAGTATACATTCATCTCTGAATATCTTGCAGATTTTTGTTTGTTAGTGTGTTTTTTAAAGCTTTAATGATTTTGCAATGATTTTGCATTTGTTTTGATCTGTAAACTGCAAAAAATGTCTTGCTTCTAATCCAAATATATAAAAATTCTTAAAACAAGAAGCATTTTCTAGACAAGAAAAAAATACTGTCTTGTTTTAAGAAATAATATGTCAAAATTAAGTGAGCTTTTCCTTAAAACAAGCAAAAAAATCTGTCAATTGGTTAAGTAAAATAAGAAAATTAAGAAAAGTATTTTTGGAGTGTGAAAACAACAATACTTTTGTACAATTTAAAAGACATGTTTTATATTTGAATATAGTTTAAAATCCATTTTATTTATGTTACACAAAGCTGAATTGTCAGAATTGATCTTAAATATTTTTGATATTTTTGATGAAAAAGGAAATAATCATAAAGAAATAATATAACATTCATTCATTCATTTTCTTGTCGGCTTAGTCCCTTTATTAATCCGGGGTAGCCACAGCGGAATGAACCGCCAACTTATCCAGCATTTGTTTTACGCAGCGGATGCCCTTCCAGCCGCAACGCATCTTTGGGAACCATCCATACATTCTCATTCACACACATACACTACGGACAATTCAGCTTACCCAATTCACCTGTACCACATGTTTTTGGACTCGTGGGGGAAACCGGAGCACCCGGAGGAAACCCACGCAACCACGGGGAGAACATGCAAACTCCACACAGAAATGCCAACTGACCCAGCCGAGGCTCGAACCAGTGACCTTCTTGCTGTGAGGCGAACGTGCTACTCACTACGCCATCGTGGCGCCCATAATGTAACATATTAATATCAAATCAATATTATCCAGCATTAAAATGTCTTTGCTGTCACTTTTGATCAATTAAATGCATCATTGCTGAATAAAATCATCTATTCTTTATAAAATAAAAATATTATATTGATCCCAAACAGTACTGTAAATAACATCTATGTTTTTAGACCGCTTTATCATCATGTAAATGATGCAAGTAAGTAAATCTTTTTATATTGTCTGACTCACCTCTCACTATGAACTCCTGGCCATCTATTCTGGAGTCTCCTTTAGGCTTCTGCAAGAGGCCGATCCAGTGGTGCATTTCCTCCGGCGTGTCAGTGTTGCAATGTATCACCCGATTAGCAGTGATTATGACAAATGAGTTTGGCCTTAAGGAAAGAAATGCTATGAGTACAGCACAATCACCAAATCACAGAGTATCACAACAAAAAGACATTGTTCCGATGTGTTTTGACAAAACTAGTAAATTTATTCATATTAAATTTAATGCATTAAAGAATAGAGGACATTAACAATATGAACATTAATGTTATATAATTCTTTAACTTTCTTAATGCTTATGTCTTGATGTCAAAAAGGTCCAAAAATTTTATTCTGAACTCTCATTGGTCAGTCTCAAGCATGTGATGCATTATAAAGGACCAAACAATTTAGTCAGGATGCTGTGGAGCACACCAGATGAGGCATTGGCTGTTACACTATTAAGATAAAAATGATCAATTCTTGTGTCCATTGTTGTTTATGAATCAAGTGGATTGTAACAAAATGTGGGTGTATAGCGTAATCTGAACCCAGCATAACATTTAATAAATGCTGTAAAACATGAACTTAAATATGAGATCATATTGAATTATGCACTAACTAATGCTAGAAATGAACCCTTTGTGTAAAGAGACCTTTACAAATGAGACCTTAGTGTAAAGTAATATAAATATTGCTACAAATTTGAAATATTACATTACTAAAGTGTTTATAAAGTAATTATTTAGTGAGTGCTGATCATGACCTTTTAAATTACAGTTACAAGATGAACACACCAAAATCTAAATACTGCAAGAGCGGTGCATACTTACGTTTCTAAAATAATGCTTGAAGTTGACACAAAAATGATCATTTCCATTTCATTCACTCACACTTAAGTGGCTCTAAGCTTTTATGAATTTCATTCTTTTGTTAAACACAAAACGAACATGAAGAATATTAAAAAAACAGATAATCAAAAACAGGTAATCAATAGTATTTTTTGTTTCTATTATGGATTTTAGTGGCTAGTTTCCTAAATTATCCAAATTAAATGTCTTTCTTTGTGTTCAACAGAAGACAAAAACTTTATTTTTAATTTTTAATTCTGAGTCAAGTGTTCCTTTAAAAATCCTGAAATAATGTATTACCTGTCTGGGTTGTCAGAGGCACATACAGAGTCGATAAGCCCAACATCCAGTGTTCCCTAGGGATGAAACATTACACAAAAATGTCATGTATAAAAGCACACTTAGAAGTTTCCTGAAAGTGATTTCTAGAGCTAGTTTGAACACTTACGACTGCGTTTTTGGGGTTGGCCTGCTCATGCTGCATCTGCAGAAGCTGGTCTGGAGTGGCGCTGTGAACACGGCTCAACACATTGAACCAGCCGCTGCAATACACACATCAAGACAGGAATCATCAGAACTTGTTCAATAAAGGGATTGTTCACACAAAATAGTTCAGCCTTTTTTCAGCTGAAACTCAAAGAAGCTATTTCGAAGTAGGTTGTAAACCAGTAAACATTGACTTTCATAGCAGAAAAAACAAAGAGTAGGGAAATCAATGGTTATGAATTTCCAGCTTTTATCAAAATATCTTCTTTTTGCGTTCAACAGAGTGAATGATGACAGAATTTTCAGTTTTAATCAACAAATGAGTTATGAAAAATCAGACCTTGTTAATGTGTGTTAATGTATCGATCAACAAGCAAGTTACAAAATAGGCCACCACAAGAGGGCGCAACTGATGAAAGTCAACTACATTGAATAAACTTACAACAGCATTAAAATACACACAGATTTGCAACTTACCTAGCATCTTCAGGAGATTCCGCATAGATCTGGTATGTCCTGTCTTCAGTTACAATATTCAGTGCATTTTCCTTCTCGTGGTTATCCACAATTTCCCTGTGTGAATCATCACAGACCATCAGTGTTTGAATGTTTCGGTGTAGAATGTAAGCCAAAAAACGTGGAAACAGTGGTAATATTTTATTTCGATGGCCCCCTATAGACATACTGACTACAGGTAACTCTGCACGAAAGCTAAATCTTTTTAGAGTATTAGTATACAGCAGGGGAAAAGTCATGTTTTTTTTCTGGGAATTATATTTCTAAAGGAGCTGTTGACATTGAACCAGATTTTGGGTAAAACCGGAAACAATACAAACATGAAAATAAAAGAAAATTCTAAAAATGTGAAAAATTGTTGTTCATTCATTTATTCATTCATTCATTTTCTATTCGGCTTAGTCCCTTTATTAATCTGGGGTCGCCACAGAGGAATGAATTGCCAACTTTTCCAGCATATGTTTTACTCAGCGGATGCCCTTCCAGCTGCAACCCATCACATTCATAAACACTAAGTCACACTCATACACTACGGACAATTTTGGCTTACCCAATTCACCTATACCACATGTCTTTGGAGAAATCCGGAGCACCCAGAGGAAACTCACGCGAACATGGGGAGAACATGCAAACTCCACACAGAAATGCCAACTGACCCAGCTGAGGCTGGAACCAGCAACCTTCTTGCTGTGAGGCAACAAAAGTAAAGATATTTTCCCGTATTTCTCCTGCATTTTGAATGTTTCTATAAAGGGTGGCACTAAACATTAAATAGCCGATCCTCCTTATACGCAACCTATACTGCCGAACCAACAGGGGATGCCCCTTGCTTTTAAATATCAATCTGTTCTGTGCTTTCGTTTTATTTAAGCATGAAAACACTTTGAAAAAAAATTAAAAATGGCAGGATTCCCTTCCTTCCAATTATAGGACCCTAAGCCGTCGGCCTATACAATCCCTACCAATCACAGAGCTTGTGCTATGCAGCATTGTGACGTGTGGTTATGTTATTTAGAGATGCCTATTAGATCAACATCGGCGTCAGCCACAGCAAGGGTGATACGAGTGCGCTTGATGCAGAAGTATAAATCAGAGTTCAATTATCTAGTGAAGAAAAGAGTAATGAGATTTAATAACTTGATTCAATTTCTTTATAATAGCTATTAACAGGCTAAACTGTTTGCAAATTTATTTGCAGCTTTTTTTAATGTATACTATTTAATCCATTCTGTGTAAATAATAATGATAACAATAATTGTTGAAATAGAACATATTACTGACCGTTTCACATGTTTATTAACAATGAAATAGCTCTAGATGACCAGATTTAGTCATTTGGGGAATTTATTTTATATTTTTTGGGTGGGTGGGGCTGGGGCTGGGGGGTATCTCTTATTTTCACATCCCAATGTTGACAGGTATGAGTTATGTATTGTTGAAAACAGTGAACCCAACATCTGTACTTCTTACTTGGCAACTCGTATGTCAATGGTTCCCTTCAGTTTCTCCTCGCTGTCGTTCTCGAAATACATGAGTTTGGAGTCTCGAAGGACAAACCAACGCATCTTCCAGTTCCTCCGGGACAGGGTAGACATTCCTCCACCTTTCTTGTAGAGCCAGCCTGACTTAAGAGAGTCCTGCTTCGCCCTGAACCACATAAAGGTCTCGTCTTTCAAAACACACCAGCGCCTGCGCCATGGGATCATCAGCCCACCTTAAAGATGAGAAGCAGAACAGTGACGTGTTAATCTTTCACTTCAGGCTATCCGTTATTATATTCAGTTCCAGTGATGTAGGCATGAATTGAATAATAAGAAACGCTCACTTTTCATGTACAGGTAGCTGTGGAAATAAGGAGGTCCACTTCCATTTAGCAGATGCACTCTACCATTGGACACTTCCTCGTCTGTGTCTACGTATCCATCATTCTCATCATTACTGTCAATGAACTGGGAGGAGAAAAAGAAAGTGTATGTCAATGAAGACCAGTCAAATGTGTGACTCTACTGGTGAGTTTTTTTTTTCAGCAAGTATTAAGCTATATTGTACTGCAGAAGATTTCTAAGATTTCTTTTCTTAAAACTTATCATTTAGTAATAGTGTTTCCACAGACATATTAACAGCATGTTAGAAATTTAACAGCAAATCAGGATTATAGAATGATTTCTGATGGACCATGTGATGCCGAAGACTGAAGTAATCATGCTGAAACCTTTCACAGGAATAAATCTAATTTTAAAATGCATTTATTTGCAATAACAATTAACAATATTAATTTAATTTCTTTAACATTTAAATGTCGTGAGCATGGGAGACCCAAATATATCTGCACGCAGCAATTATTAAGGCTCAAGCACCTGGTCTGGTTGTGGTTGAGTGAAAGTGTGGACAGTGAAATCTTACATTTGATAGGAATATTTTATGTATGCATGCAACATGATATCTAGACATAAACCTCGACACAGAGCTCTAGGATCATGAGCTGAACCTGAACACCTGCAGTTTCATTCTGATCGGCTGTCGTTAACCTTATCTGACATTTTGGTTTGCTGTCAGAAATTTGAATTCGAATTTATAAACCTTCAGTTTGCATTAAATATTCAAAATAAAATATGTCTATGTAACTACAAACTTTATTTTGAATGTAGTTACATTGTAAATACATTATTGTAACATTGTGTTGACATCTGAAAATTACTGTGTCATCACAATGTAAATACTATGTCAATACATTGTAAATACATTGTAGTTACATCTAAGAGATTTATAAATGTAGATGTTTCTTTGTATATTGCATGTACAGAATTTGTTTTTAATAGTTGTATGCATAAATATACACAGCTCACATGTAATTACAAACTTGTATCTTGTGTACAATTACTGTGTCGTTGCATTGCAATTACTGTGTCAATACACTGTAATTACATCCAAGATAATATTTATGAACTTAAATGTTTTTATGTATATTTCTATGTATAGTATTTATGTATTTACGCATAAATATATGCAGCACATATGTAATTAAAAACTTTTTTTGGATGTAATTACATCATAAATACATTGTTATAACATTGTAAATACATCTATAATAGTATTGTAAATGTGTTTTTGTATATGTAGATACCTCTATATTGTACCTGAGCAGGTAGATATTGTCTATGACAAACAATTTAAAAATGATTAGCCATTTTGTACTTTTAATTGCTGTTAAGGGTAAAAAATGTAAAGTTTCTATGATGGTCTGCTTGATGATCAATGAAAATCCTATCAATTACTAACATGAACTACCTAAAAAAAAATCATACCCCAGGTCCAAACAAACAAACAAACAAATAAACAGTGTATATTTCTACTAATGTCTTCATTACTGAACAAATCTACACCCTAGGGCACTTAGTGAAACGCAGATGTCCCACCACAGCAAACACAGTCTAATCCATCTATTTAACGAAAACAAAAGGAGTACTGCATCCATAAATGTCCTCCTATTGTTAACTGTCATGTCAAGATTCATATTACACCCAAACATAAGTCGAATCAGGTTTCTGGGTTCAAATATTCCGCGAGAGTCAACAATCAAGCTGCTGCAGGACTGTGTTTGGAGCAGGTGTGACAGGCATTGGCTAATCGCTGCATATTCTTGGAAATCCCTGAGGAACTAAGACAAACATAGATATATATCATGACATATGCACCTGATCCCACTCAATCTTCTCTATGGAGTACAGATCCCAAGCATTTTGCATTTATTTTGGCATTACAACAAGTTTTACAAAGAATTAGGACAAAGCGCTGAGTGTTTTTTGTTTCACTCGAGGCAATACCTGATCACAGTAGCCTGACAGTGAACCGTATAAACAAGACAAAATGCATTTTCCTTTCATGCCACATGCCTTACATGTTCACACTGAAGTGACAAGGCAACTGGATGTCAGTCATTTTCAGTGAGAGGTGACGTTATTGACCGTTGAAGATGCCAGAGAGATTAGCAGAGTTCAACTTTATGCAAATGTTCAGTGACTACTAATAGAAAATACAGATAGAGAGACGGGCACGATCCACCCGCTGGTATTGAAATTGAGAATAAGCCCTACAATCAACAATGGATGAGTCTGAAGGTCATCTAGCTGGCCATACTGGTTACGATTAAAGGAGATGTTTTTAGATGGATTTCTATGAAGCTTTTGATGTGGTGACAATGTGATGAAACCATAAACATGCTTATGTGTTGTTTCTAAAATAATGCCCTTTAAAGCCCTGCCTGTTTTGCAATCCAAGTAATGATTTTGTAACAAAACGGACTCACTTGATGCCAGGCATGGGACGATAACCGTTTTAAGGTATAACGCGGTTTGGAAAAGCCAAGGTTTTTTTAAACAACCAACATTTTCTGTTATACGTTCCTAAGGTATGTGTAAGATTTTTTATTTACTTTTTTTTTGCAATCTCCAGCAGAAAAGATATCCAAAGATGCCATTTTAGATTAAAGATTTAAACAAATGAAGACAGCAGAAGTCAATGATTCAGTTGAATTATTTAGCCTGACATGTTTACTGCTCCAAAATGTATTAAATGTTTTTCTAAATAAAATGTAATGTTTTTTTTTTAACCCAGACACTCTCCGAATACATTTTAGAGCAGTAAACACAATATCGTCAAACCGTGAGACTGTGATATTTTGATCCAGGGTTATCATACCGTCAGAACCTTATACCGGCTCATGCCTACTTGATGCTAAATATCAAGACCTAGACCAAGACCTTTTTCTTTTTTTTTAAATAATCCCCAGACTGCAGTTTGCTTGTCGACTGTTTCCTGGACATAAAACGATAGCAAATCTTTATAACTAAATGAAGACAAAACTGAAATCTTGTTTCTATGTGGGAAGCTTCTTCTATATGGGCTGCTTTTGGATCTGTGAAAGTTCATAAAACAGTGGTGAAAAATCTAGGCATAATATTTGATTCTGATTTTAAATTTGACAAGCAAGTATATTCCTTTTTTTAAGCTGAGACTTATAGCAAAAAAACGATGTCCTTTCTGTTGTTCAATAATGACTTGGAGACAGTTATTCATGCTTAAATCTTACATGTCTATTCATGTGGGAATTAGCCAGAAAACTTTGGCTTGGTTACAGTCAGTCCAAAATGTGGCATCAAGATTGCTAACTGGCATTCGAAAAACATGCCCATATCTCTTAAATTGCTGTCGGTTAAATTTAGAATGAAATATAAACTTTTATGGTTTGTTTTCAAATCTTTAAATGGCCTGCATGGCCCCAAAAAAATCGGTAACATTGGCAAACAGATATTCTTCGCTTAGGTCCTTGAGGTCTTCCAATCAGATTCTTTTGATGTTTCCAAGAACCAGATGCAAACTTAAAAGTGATCATGTGTTCCAGTTGCTGCCCCTAAACTCTGGAACGCACTACCTATTCACATAATATCTGCTTAATTCATTAACGTCATTTATTATTTTGAATGTGTTTTAAATAATGTGCTGATGGTGTTTCAATTTTGTATTTTGTGGTGTTCAATTTGTACTGAGTGTGTCTTCTTCTTTTAATCTATTTGTTTGTTTGTACAGCACTTTAGGGAACCCTGGTTGTATAAATGACCTTTTAAAAACAAACTCAACTCCAGCTTTTGAGGAGTTGAAACGCATCTAATGTAAACATCAGATCTGTTGGACATCATAATCCTTAATCAGTGTATTTTACAAAACTCTTCTGAGATCAATTTGGTTGCAAAAACATCTAGATTTAGTCACTTTTATAACCAAAAGTACAATAAATGCAAAGTTCTGTCACAAATTTCTATTGGGCACACAGGCTGGGAAGTCATTTTCAGTCTGCTTCTAACTATACAATATGCAGATGATTGCAGGTGATTGGTTGCTGTCACTTCAGTAGCCAATGAGATATCTCCACAGCTTTGAAATACCATAGTGCTGTTTGTGATGTAATCTGCAGTAGGAATGGGCGATACCACATTCATTTATGCGATATGATACCAATATATTATTTTGTAAAAAGTTTAACCGAGCTTAAATCTGAATGTGTTTTTTTGAAACAAACAAACAAACAAACAAAAGTTAATTTGTTAACAAATTATTACAAAACTCTTTTAAACAAAACTAAATACTTCTTTTAAAAAATTTGCTAATAATTTGATAGAAAATCAAATTTGACAAATAAATTATAGTGTTTAAACAACTTATTAAACATCTTAATAAAACAAACAATAGCAACAGCACAAACTGTGCATACTTTCACTGATTTCTTCATTTAACTTTCTACATTTTTGTCATATTTAGCAATCTAAAGATCACTTGCATCAGCCAATATCACCACTGATTAATTATGTACTATTATGAGATATGCCCATTATGTAATGAATAAATTATTAATATGATGAAAAATCTATAATTAAAAAAATATATAGATACAAAATTTGTAGCTTCCGAGTATCAATACATCTATACTGCAGCATTGATGCACACATCCTTAATCTGCAATGTGTTTTCAGATACCCTCCTCCACCCCAGCATATTTTCAGAGCTTGTCTGTGAATACACTGGCAGTAGCAAGTCTCATTACTTCCTCTGCACCAATAATAAAAGCAGCAGCAGCATAGCAGATCTATGCCGCCAAGACCAAACACATCAACATTGTCATATTCATTACTATGACTCACATAAAAAGTCATTTATGCAACTTTATTTATTTTCTAATCCCTCAATGACTTGCTTTCTGATTACTATTTTGAAGAATATGGTAACTAGACCATTTGGTTACTAATGACCAGGATCAGACACAATCTGTGGACATTATTTTTTTTTTTGCTATTTCTGCACAAATTTTGAAAAAAAATTGAAAATTCTGTCGATTTCTGCAAAATGAGGAGATGAAAGCTATTGATATATATAAATTTGAGAAAATGACCCTATTAATTTTTCATTTAAGGTATAAGGCATCAATTACAACCGTTTGTTTGGAAAACAAAGCTACAGTAAGGCCTATCTTCAAATCCATCAACTAAAAGACAGAAAATATTATTGATAATGAGTTCTGCATTTACTCACCGAGTCTGAGCTTCCCCTGAAGGAGTCTGTGCTGTTATAAGTACATGAAGATCTGCGCAGAACTTCCTCATCAGTAAGATGTCCATCGTTTGTGCTTCCAGCATCTCCACAACTCCCCAGCGCCTCCTCGAACTCCTCCTGGTCATAATCCGACTCTGTGTCGGGCAGAATACTGAAGCTGGTTTCCTCCTCAGGCAGCAAGATCTCCGTCTTCCTGGGGCTTTTATAAACCACTTCAAAGTCAACTCTGCTTGAAATCAGCGTGGGTGGAGGAGGTGGTGGAGCTGTGGGGGGAGGTGGAGGGATGTCTGAGAGTCTGTTGTGTTTGATGGACGAACTGGACTTAGGCCGCTCCATCCGTGCAGGTGAAGATGTGCCAACCGGACCTTCAGCAAAAGCAGGAGGTGGAGGAGGAAGACTGCATAGAACCTCCTTATCCAGAGGTACAGCAGCCGGTGGAGGGAAGTCTGGGAGCGGGATACACTCGTCCTCTGCGTGAAAACCTTCATCCACCTCTTCCTCGGCCAGAGGAGCGGTGGTTTCAGAAGGATCGTGGAGGTTTTCTTCACTGGACAGCGACTGCTCTAAACCACCAAAGTCCAGCATCTCCAGGAACTCGGTGGCCACGCGTGAAGCCTCCTTCTCCAGTCGGTAGATCTCGGCGTCCCTCTTCTGGCGCAGCTCGTCTCTAGAGCTGTCGTTCAGGAGAGAAACCCCTTCGTCTCTCTGTTTCTGCAGCCGCTCGATCTCTCGCTCCAGCCGCAGGATCTCCTCCATCTGACGACTCTCCTCCTCGGACGAGTACTGGCACAGGCTGTGGGACACGTCCTTCAGGAAAAATGAGAAATCGTGAGCTGATTCTGACTGTTCAGCACTTTCAATGGTCCAAAGAAAGTTTCATGCTGTAGCATGCAAAATGGATGATTCATGGGATTGTTTTTGGTATTATGTAAACATCATGGTACATCAATGTGGTTATCATTTTGTTATGTGGGTCATATGAAACTAAGTTTACAATAAGTTTGAAAAACTGCAATTTAAGAAAAAGATTAATTTAAGGAACAAAAATGTCATGCAGTGTGGCTACTGTGGGAAAAACAAATACATTTATACAAGTACATACATATATATATATACACACAGTTGAAGTCAGAATTATTAGCCCCCCTTGAATTATTATTCCTCCTGTTTATTTTTTTCCCCAATTTCTGTTTAACAGAGAGAAGATTTTTTAACACATTTCTAAACATATAGTTTTAATAATTCATCTCTAATAACTGATTTATTTTATCTTTGCCACGATAACAGTAAATAATATTTGACTAGATATTTTTCAAGACACTCTTGTACAGCTTAAAGTGACATTTAAAGGCTTAACTAGGTTAATAAGGTTAACTAGGCAGGTTAGGGTAATTAAGCAAGTTATTGTATAATGATGGTTTGTTCTGTCGACTATTGAAAAAACTTAATGTTGACCTTAAAATTGTTTTTTTTTAATTAAAAACTGCTTTTATTCTTGTTGAAATAAAACAAATAAGACTTTCTTCAGAAGAAAAAATATTATCAGACATACTGTGAAAATTTCATTGCTCTGTTAAACATCATTTGGGAAATATAAAAAAATAAATAAATAAATAAATCAAAGGGGGCGAATGATTCTGACTTGAACTATATATATATATATAGTTTTTAGTTTTTTTAGTTTTTACAATATTATTCAATAATTATTAATTCATAAATATCCATGTGTTTGGGAGCTTAAGGGCTTAAATGTATCAAAGTAAATTTATTGCAGTGTTTTTATATACATAGAGAACTAATCATTTGTGAAAATAAAAGATAAAAATTTGCAATAAATGATAATCCTCTTGCATTATTAAGCGTAACATACATTTATGCAAAAAAATAAAAAAAAAAGAAATAATATACTTATTCTGACCTGTATTTATTGAAATACATAAAAGAATAATTGTTCATTCAAATCTTCTTGCTAACAAATGGGTAAAACATACTGGATAAAAATATTGAAATAAGTTTAAATATTTTAATTAAGTTTAAATATTTAAAATGACAATTCATTTGTAATTTGAGGCTACACTGCAATCTCTAAATAAAGTTTCTATCTGCATATCTAAATACGGATATCAATATTATTTTAAATATCTATATATTAAAATATTGTTACAGCGAATGCATTTTAGTGTGTCTACTTTAAACCACAGTAAAAACTGTACAGAGAAAAAAAAACATTCTGATAAAAATGTTACATAATAAAATGTACAGAAAATATTAGTATTTCATGTCTCCAAAGGTTTTTAATAAGATTTGTCATCCCCTACCGCACAGCGCCGTGGCATTACCAACAAGACATTTCAGCAAGTTAACATTAGAAAATAAGGACAACAAGTTACATAAACCTTTTCAGATTACAAATCTCTCTTATAGGAACATCAAATGAAACAGAAATAATACCTTGTGGTTGTGATGGTTTTTCCCCACAAGACTCCTAATATGAGGCAAAAGAGGAGAGAATCCTTTTAGACAGAGATTAAGCACAGTCCCGCAGCTGATGCAGATTTTAGTTGACCTAAATTAAAAGTCAAACATTTGGCCATCAGATTACGCTTTACCTGCTGTGTCCTGCCTCTCTGTCCTCCAGAATCTGCTTGCTCTTGAGCTCCTCTTGCCTCCTTTTCAGCTCTTCCTCCTCCAGCCGAATACGCAAAGCCTCCTGTTCCTCCTCTCTCCTCCTCTTCTCCTCTTCTATAAGCCTCAGTCTCTCCTCCTCTCTCCTCCTTTCTTCCTCTTGCCTTTGTCTCTCCTCCTGGAGTCTCCTCAGCTCCTCCTGGTGTCTCCTTTCTTCTTCTTCTCTTCTGATCCTCTTCTCCTCTTCTCTCCTCTGCTTCTCCTCCAGGAGCTGGCGGTAGAGCTGTCGAGCGATCTTTCCACGCAGATGTTTCTGGAGGACCACGGCGGCCGAGCGGAAACGAAGAAAAGCTTGTCTCCAGAAGTGAGCGCGGTAGTTCTTTTGGATGGTGACGGTGCTGCTCCGGACTCTTTTATAGTGTTTTCTGGGAAGAGAAGAGTTACGACGTTAGAAAGCAAGTCCTCGGGGCTATTCATTAATGATTGGTCTGCAGGGATATTACAGGCATTCTGAGCAAATTATAGCAATTACATAACTCATTTGTTGTTATTATTATTATAAGCAACTCATTTAGGAGCAATTAGTCACATAGTTCAAAATAGGCACAGTCTCAGACACAAATATATGACAATAAATTTATGACAATAAATAAACACCAGCATAGTTAACGAAAAAATGCTGCTCTCTGTATAATTTTCCATTGTCTCTTTCACATTCAATTGCATGCACTTTTCTTTATTTGCAACCTTAGTTCAAAAGTCCATACAGATATACCTGACCAGAGTCCTCCCTCTCAAATAAGTGGTTATCAGTAGACAAAAGAGACTGACTAGAACACCAGATGTGAATAGGAATAGGTCTCCCCATATTAAATCCCTTAATCTTCATATGAGGTATTTCAAGAGTTCACACTTATCTGATGATTGATTATAAAGATTGTTTGGCATGCTGTCCCAGGAGAGAGCCCTGAGCTCATAAGATCCTCGAGCCCGGGGCTCCCTCCTGTTTGCAAGGCGAGAGGAGAGTTTGAGCTCAGGTAGATCTCGAGAACTCCCCTGCGGGTAGCTAATGAACGGATAGTGATTGCTTTGAAAAGATAACTACTTACTAGGAGCACGTCTATGGTGCCGATTTGGATTAGTCAATTACCTTAAGTTGCATGTTTTTGGACGGTGGGAGGAAACCGGGGAACCCGGGGGAAACCCACGTGAGCACGAGGAGAACGTGTAAACTCCACACAGAAACGTCAGCTGGCTCGTTGATGACGTTCTTGCTGTGAGGCAACAGTGCTAACCACTGGGCCACTGTGCCACCCATCTAGGAAAGGAGGAGGAGTAGGGGTGGAAGGGGGGATTCTTCAAAACGAAGATGGCTGTGGGTACTTAGGGTATTTATTTAAACAACATTTAAATATAGCATTTATACTAAATAAATGCTAATATTTTGATGTCGGTTTGATTGAGTAGGGCATCGAATCAACCTGTTGAAGATATCTTCTCATAAAGCTTTACAGGAATACTCTAATTTTATTGGTATGGGCTCATTTTATATCCCTCTAGAGCAGGCATGTCCAAAGTCCGGCCCGCGGGCCAATCACGGCCCGCAGTCAGATTTCATACGGCCCGCAGATTCCATCTCATAATGTGTTATTTATGGCTCGCTAGCTCTGTTAGAATAAATAAACCAAGGGAGAGTAACCAATAGCATTAGAGATAACAAGTAAATCAAGGCCCGCCCCAAGACAAAAATCGAAACAGTTTGGAGCAAGCAGAGAAGAGCCAGCGAGCGAGCGGAGAGAACTGAACGCGCGCGCGGTGCAGGCATGACCTCACCACTCGCGAGAGCGTACATCGTGCGCACAGATGATGATGTGCGCGCGAGGCCCGTTTCCTCGAGGTGGATCAGTTCAGCGCGCGCGTGAAGATCTCGCGCTTAGGACTGTAATTTGCTCGCGATTCACTTTCTGTTTAAACATCACAGCTGCGCTCGATTAATTTTGGCATTGATTTGCCGCCATATATAATCTTCCTGTAGTTTTTATGCAAACTTTGGCTTCCTGAAAGACCTTTTAGAAGGCAAGAGCAAAATTCACTTTTTTTTACTTTAATGATAACAGACCACTTTTCATTACTTATAACTCCTGTTTAAAATGTTCACGAGGCAAAGATAGATATCAAACTCATAGAAATGTAAGGTATTCTATACAGTTTGTTCAATTTTATCTGACTCTCCAGATATGAAAGAAAGGCATAATTGTGTGTTTAGAGTTGTTCATGCATGAGTGGCTTATATTTGGTTATATTGCCATTTGAAAAATAAAGGTAATTGTGACAATGAAAATACTTTTATAACAGTGTGTATTTTCATGTAACTTTTGTGGTGAAAAAAATGTCAGAAGGAACTATTGGCCCCCGGGCATCTTCACTTTATCAAATTTGGCCCTCTTTGCAAAAAGTTTGGACACCCCTGCTCTAGAGTAAAACAGTTGAGTTTGTCCATTTTTTAAAAATCCATTCAGCTAATCTCTGGGTTTGGAGGGAGCACTTTAGCTTAGCTTAGCATAAATCATTGAATTGGATTAGACCATTAGCAACTTGCTCGAAAATTTCAGTGTTTTGATTACTTTTCTATTTAAAGCTATTTACTATACTATACTATACCATATTATACTATATTACACTACACTATACTATACTATATTACACTACAATATACTATACTACACTACACTACACTACACTACACATTACATTAAACTATACTATACCATACGACACCACACCACACCACACCACACCACACCATACCATACTATACCATACTATACTATACTATACTATATTACACTACACTACACATTACACTATACTATACTATACCATACGACACCACACCACACCACACCAGACCATACTAAACTATACTATACTATACTATACTATACTATACTATACTATACTATAC
>CAIGQQ010032765.1:15698225-15715959 GCA_903798035.1 Danio albolineatus
AGCAAATTGGTCAAAACACAAACAACAAAAGAAACGCGCAGCAAATTAGTCAAAACACAAACAACGAAAGAAAAACGCAGCAAATTGGTCAAAACACAAACAACGGAAGAAACGCATTTTGATGAACAATGCAACGCACACTTCCCTTCTCTCCATTGCAAACAAACAGTGTCAACGCAAATGTGAGGTTGTGTACACACGTGAACGATTATGTGACAAGATGTTCGCAGACAAGACTCTTACAAACATTCTTAGGACTGTTTGCCAATAACCAAAGGTTGTCAAAGGGATAGTTAAAACAATGTAAATTACCGAACAATGTAAATAACTTCATTATTTATTCTCCCTCTTGAGGTTTTAAAACTGAGAATATTTCTTTATTTACTTTTTGTTATCCTGGTTGCTGGCATCCATCAACCCAAAACAAATAATATGGACGTCAATGGTTCTCAGCTACCAACATTTTTCTGCGTGTTGTCGTACATTAATACTTCTGCACGCTGTATGTGCTGCTCTGCAATAGCACTTTTGAAACGCTAGCTGGCAGTAGGTGTTTATGTTCCTCTGTGTCGAGTTTCTTCGCTGGTGTTTTGTTTTTTCTGAACGCTACCTTAACGTACAAGTGGCTTAACCTCGCTCATTTTGAGGGGGGAACTGGCAGACATACAACAACGAAGCATACGCATGCCCTTGACGCGGAAGTATAAATCAGCCTTTAGTTATGCACCTATGCAGGTCCAAAATGCCTACACATTACTAAATACACACAGAATAAAATACACAAATATCTTTACAAAAAAAATTAAAGGATTAAAATGTTACAAAAAAATATTATTTTCTACATAAATATAAAAACCACTGCCTCCATGCCTTCATAACCTCAGGTTTTTTTTTTCAGTTTATTCATGACAATTTGCATTTGTATAATATTATTATTATTATCAGAATTATTTATTATATGCATATTTATATTTGTTTTAATTAAAACAAGCTTAGATTTTTTTCCAACCTGTCAGGTTTAGGACCATATGGGCATTGGACGTGTGTTTGGATATACAGTAACTCAGTGTTTTGACCACACTTCATTATTATTGTTCATTTCTGTGTTAGCTGGAAATTAAAACTGAATTTAGAAATAGTTTTGAAACAAATCTTAGCGCTTAACAAACAAAATTAAATATGTAGGCTAATGGATGTCTTCAGTGGAGTGTGTAAAACACTGTTTCCTTATCCACGAAAGTAAAGGAGTAAAGTAAAGAGTAAAAGTAAAGTAAAGAGAAAGTAAAGAGACTGAATGTAGGATGCTCATTCTTTATCCTCGCGCGGCAGATGGTCTGTTTATACTGTTTTCTCGCTAGTGAAGCATTCAGTTTGTCCACTTACAAAGTCCGTTATGTAAATAGCAAATGCACCATGACTCTTAAAGAGAATGTGAGATGAGACTCTGATTGGTTTAATGCACGTTATACTCAAAACACATCCATAACTCATTAAAAGAATAAGCACAACACTGTTCAACCATGCTCCGGGGCAGAAACCATATTTTTCCATCTTTAAATTAGCAAAAGTGGATTTGGACACACCCTTAATGCTTTTGCGCCATGCGCTTTAGACTTTGCACCTATCATTCAAATCGAGCCCTAAGTGTGTACAACACTGTCTCAGTCTTTTTAACAGTCAATTTTATAGCCCTCAGCGCACATACACTCAGCAAAACTCCAGGAAAGATACATTTCTGGTGGGGAAAAAAGATCTTGTTGTGTTGTCCCCCTGACTAGGAGTGCTACAATGTATGTGACTTTGGCCTTGACCAGTACAAAAGAGCTTGCTTTCGCTCTGCATTTTACAAAACATTTTGTTCATCAAGATGTTCATTAAACTTTCCATCACAAGTCCAACAGAAAAGCTCTTTAAAAAACAAGGTAAAACGGCAAACGCACAAATGCAGATTTATGGCATGTTTACACTGGTATTAGGTTTAGGGTATGATATAATGTTGGTGATACATTCAACAAGCAACTCCCTCTTGTGGATGTTTCAAATAAAAAAAGTCTAGCAATTGTATGCAGCAAAATATTTCAGGTCACGTATTTTCATTGAGCCTGGATTTAAGCCTGCATCTCATGCGTCAAACAAGCATGCTTGAGCCAAACATGAATGCTGAAAACACTGTTCGCTGATAAACGTTTATGTTCAGGTCAAATGAAATCTTTTATCTTATATGCATTCATGTCTCTTCAGAAGACCTAGATTAAATTGCTCTATTCGTTTGGATTTATCTTTGGATATCCATATAAATGTTTTTGAAACATGCGATTTTTTTCTGTGAACACACTCTGTGAACGAAAGAACAGAAATCTCTTGGATTTGATTAAAAATGTCACTTTCAAACACTGGTTTATTCTGGTTTGGAAAATCTTAATTTACTTAAGCTAGAGAGAATACTGGTGGGAACGCCTGCATCAATAAAGAGTTCAAATGCAAGTGTTAAGTTGCTAAAATGTGCATTTTTCTCAGGCTAATTAGTATTTTCTTGTAAAATACTAATGTTAGAAGAAACTGTCAGAAGGCACCTAGAGGTTTTTGCATCTGAACTCATGAAGTATACAGCACATCATAATCTAACATCAGCCGGTATATATGGGGGCATTGCTATTACCAGAATCAGGTCTTTTCAATTAATATCAACCGCGTCACGTCTGGCCTCCCACAGATCTTTTAAGTCCATTGTGAGATTTCCTGGAATCGACGACCCAGATGTTCCTGTAATCAGCGACGCACAGCTGCAGGCGCGAACACACACACACACACATACACATACAGGAGGAAGTTTCCTCGTCTACATCCTTCCCCCATCCCACACGAAAAACCCTGAGCCCCGATCTAGGGATCACACTTCCTCAAACACACAATCAGCGTGGATATAATTACACACAGGTTGTTTTGTTTCGAGCAAGGAAACACAATCCCAGACCCCTTTCTCCATCTGACAGCCCTCCCTTCACCTCCACCTCAAATCTGACACTCGAAAAACACCACGAACAAAAGCCAGCGCCACCAATCTGTAGTGAACCTGCAGATCACAATCACACGCTCCTGAGCAAAATCATAAAACAAAATAGAGCTCGAGCCACGATAACAACCATGACGGACTGCCAAACATGAACCACAATGGTGAACACGGTCATGGGTCGCCGACCAGAGTCACCTAAATTCATACTTGCTGGAATTCATCAAACTGTTTTACACAAGAGACTGTATTTATATAGCAACATGAAAGGCATGTGGAGAACATATGGGTAAACACTGATCAAACAACCATATATGTCTGATCTTCCTCCCCCGTGGCTAATAATACTTCATGTGGCCTTTAAAATGACATTGGTCAGGAGCCTGGAGTGTGGTTTTTCAGCAGACTCCTGACAAAAGAACACAAAGACATCTATTCCCAACGTTTAAGGGGGGGAAACAAGGAGAAATCAACCATATTCATCTATTTAAAGGTCCCGGGAAGTGCTTTAAAATGTGCATTTTTGTTCAATGTGTGACACAATATGGTGGTACTTAGTGTAGGCCCTCGGCCCTTTTAAATAAATAGACAGCATTTAGTTTTATCGGCTCTGCCAGTGAGAGTGGTTGAGCTCAAACACATACAGCAATAGTGTCCTGAAGGAGGCGGGACATGTCAGATGATAACAGAGAGCATTTGATTGGTCAGAAAACAACATTAGCGAACTCCTGATTTATTGGGTTATTGATATAATTTATGGAGATACTTGAAGGATAATGAGCTGATTCTCACCTGTATTAATCTCTGATGGGCTATTTCAACAGGAGTGTTATCCTCAAACATAATCTTTTTATTTTTATAAATAAGCAAATTCACCAAAAGTATAAGCAAACATATCGAAATACACACAATGAATCTAATTTTACTTCAGGAAATAAGTAGATGCAATAAGTATACAAGAATAAGTAAACACGGTGGCTCAGTGGTTAGCACTGTCACCTCACAGCAAGAAGGTCGCTGGTTTGAGTCAGTTGGCATTTCTTTGTGGAGTTTGCATGTTCTGACTGTGTTGGTTTGGGTTTCCTTTGGGGGCTCTGGTTTCTCCGACAGTGCAAAGCCATAGTGTATGTGTGTGTATGTAAGTGTGTGTATGGATGTTTCACTGTACTGGGTTGCAGCTGGAAGTGAATCAGCTGTGTAAAACATATGCTGTAATAGTTGGCGATCTATTCCATTGTGGCGACCCCTCATGAATAAGTAATTGACTAAGCTGAAGGAAAAGGAATAAATGAAAAAATGAAATAAGTAGATCTGCTTGTTTCAGACTGCTAACTGAATATTTTTTCATAGCCTGCTGTTCACAATAATGCAAATACAAATAGGTTGTTCAATGTTTATTTACATTATCTATTAGTGTTATTAAATAAGATACAGGTCAGTGCAAACTTTTTTCTACAATTTTAAGTGCAGACCCCCAGAGTAGTTTTGAGGTCTTTCAGGAGGGAGCAAGTGTTATTTAGGTTATTAAGGGGGTCAAGTCAAGTTAAAATAATTTGGTAAGAAAATAAATGAAGGAATTATTTTCAAGTTCATTAGGGTAAGAATGCCATGTCATGACAGACTCAGCTCCATCTTGTGTCGGGTTAATGTAGATTTGGGTAAGAACTGCTTCAGGTCAGTTTGGGTCCATATTCTAGGAGCTAGTTCACTAAAAAGTATTTTTTTTTTGTAAAGTCAAAATAGGCTTTAAATATTTCCTAACCTTGAGCAGAGCAAACTTCTTTTAAACATTTTTAGAAATATGATCCCGATGAACAATGCTACAAATAGAGTAAACAATGTCTAACACTGTGAAAAGAAAATATCTGTTAATTAACACTTTCTGTATTTTGTGGGTTTTTTTTTCTGTTACGTGTTTTTATTTTATTTTATTTGTGGTTATAAATTGGGTAACACTTTATTTTGATGGTCCATTTGAGTATTAGTAGACTGGCTGCTTAATATCTGTTGATACTGACATTTACCGGTCCTTCAACAGACATTTAACTGACTATAAGAAACTTTGCAAGTATATGTCAACCTACACTGACCCTTACCCCAACCCCAACCCTAACCTCTACCTAACAATCTACTTATAATCTAGTGAGTATTAGCTGCAATGTAACTTAAATTCAACAAACGGACCATCAAAGTAAAGTGTGACCATGACATGCTTTATGCAACCAGCGATCATCTTGCTGTGAGGCAACAGTGCTAACCACTGAGCCACTGTGCCACCCTATTACCAGTTTTTTATACTGTAATTTACACCACCCCAGGCAATAAATCACTTCAAACTCAGAAAAAAAGATCACTTGGAGGAAAGATCAAAGTCCCACAATGTAATCCAAGAGCATAAATAAATGAAAAACAACAACAACATGAATCATGAATTAGCTTCTCCGCTTTTGACAACTTCCAGAGCTAGTTAAAATTCCACATTTCATTGGATTTCACCCGCAACGATCATACAGTATGGTCGAATGCATTCGCACAGCCACAAAAGACCATCTACTCTCAGTTTATAGTTCTGGGATGTGTTGTTAGATGTGCTGTGAGAACGCACACTAAAAAAGGTATCCATCTGGTGTTACAAAACCCAACAATAACAATCAAAACATAATCAATTTATATGCTTTAATACTCATTAGTGACTGATATAACAAGGGTTTGCACTTTCAACAGTATTTGTGTGTCGCTCTAAGTGCTGTTATATAATGATGTATCATGAAAGCAAACTGAGTCATGAATGCTAATTTATATTGACATAAAACTGGGTGTAAATGATCTTATGTAGACATAATCCAGCATCCAAAAACAATATACAGTATGCTACCAGGTAACCAACTATACTGGTGTTTTCAGATAAACAAACTAGTCAGTGCGGGAATGTTGTTTTTGTGAAGGGCTGTGTTATTTATGGCCATAGAGATGCATTTTGGGATAATGGAGCACTTCTGCCATGGGCTTCTGCTAGCTTTCCATGTGTCCATTAGTGCAGTAGGCGTTTTAATCGACGAGTTAACTAGTGTAGGTTAGAGTAGACTATCTGACCTTGAGTACATTGGAGCTCTGACGTGCTGGGAACAAATTGGAGCCGTCCAGTCCTGACCCCACCATTGAACAATGAGGCTATTTTACAGCTAAACAATTTGTAAAGCATGACTCTATTCAGCAGGGAGTGAGCTCAATTCATTTGTTTCAGTGTCTTTATGCATATGTGTGAGTGGGAGACACAAAGCAGCATTCTAGGGTGAGGAGAAATATTGCATTGCATTCAATTGTCTATTGAGGCCGTGTTGAATCCACATGTATTGTGAACACTGCATGGCATGTGAACATCAGACATTTTTACAATTACTTTTTATAATATTTAAATTATTGCTTTAGCAGAACCAATTCATACATATTTAATTTGGTATAAATATTCAACAGCATTTTATTGATTATAAGCAATTAGAGCTATACCTGACAGAAGTCTTTTCGCCTATACAGTTTTATGAACAGCAAATAATGACTTGACTTTTAGTTGATCATTTGATATCAGAAGTGGCTTATATGAAAGGCAAAGGCCTCTAGATTACACTTATTTTACCTAAATAAAATATGATATGAGCCCCTTTCCTTGATTTATTAATTATTTAATTAGGACAGTAAGGTCTGACTTTGCTTAGACAAAAGTCATGTCACTTAACAGAAATAATGTCCAGTATAGAATTAAAGTCAAGATGCAGTGAAAAACGAATTAATATTGTGTATAACTCCCATGAACTTGAAGGACTGCATCCATACATCTCTGCAATGACTCAAATAACTTATAAATAAAGTAGGGCTGTCCAAAAATTAATCGTGATTAATCACATCCAAAATAAAAGTTTGTTTTGACATAATATGTGTGTGTGTTATATATATTTATTATGTATATGTGAAAAAAAACATTCATAGAAGCCAAAACTATATATAAAAAAGTTACATCAAAGTAGTTACATCATATTCAAATGTAAAATTTGTGTCATACACATATATTTTTTAGATATCTAAATATAAACCAACAATTTATCAAGTATATGCATGTGTGTATTTATATATTCATAATATAAATATACACAGTACACACACAAATATTAAGTTAAACTTTTATTTTGGATGTGATTAATCACGATTAATTTTTGGACAGCCCTAAAATAAAGTCATCTGGAATGGAAAAGACAGCATTCTTGCAGGTCTCCTAGAGTTTATCAAGATTCTTTGGATTCCTCTTCAATGCCTCCTCTTTCATCTTACCCCAGACATGCTCAATAATGTTTATGTCTGGTGACTGGGTTGGTCAACTGGAGCACCTTGACCATCTTTGCTTTCAGGAACTTTGATGTGTGAGAAGTAATACTATCCTGCTGAAGAATTTGTAATGGAATGGGCTGCACAAATGTCTTGATACCTCAGGCTGTTGATGTTTCCATCTACTCCGTAGATCTCTCACACGCCCCCTTACTGAATATAAGCTTTAATCATGATTTTCCTTTACCAAACTTGATTGATTTCTTGATTGATTTTGATTTCTTCTGCAGTATTTGTGATGATTGTGATGCAGTTTAACAGATGATGAATCTGAAAAATCTACCTTCTGCCACTTTTCCAAGTAATCAACTAGATGTCTAGTTATTATTTGTTGCTCTTACAACTGAGATCGACGACAAGACTTTTGTCAGGTAGTGTACTATATTTATACATGCCCTATCAATTCATTTTCAAGTTATGAAATATTTATACAGTATATGAAAAAAACATTTTTTTGTACTTTTTTTCTGATTCTATAAACTGTTAATGTAATTAATGTACTAATTCTTACTGTATGTCAAATCTGAATTTTACCAGTTATTACTGTACATATCGACCTTATGCTGATTTGCTTTTGAAGAAACATTAATTGTTATTGAAAACCATGATGATTTAGGTTCATGCGATTAAATGAAAGTTCTTGTTTATTGCAGTATGTTCTTAATGGCAATATGAAACTATTAGTTCAATTTACTATAGTAACAATAGCATATACTTTATATCTGCCCACGCTATATAAGCACAATGATGCACAATCATGAGCTCCACTTTACGCAGAAATCCTGATCTTGTGCCTGGGTTTATTTTGCAATAATGATCTTTATTAGCCTAACCTTGTTCTAAACTCATCCAATTGTTTAGTTTAAATGGGATTTCCTTCATAATGACTTCACTCTGAGTCTCATGACCACAAACAAAGAGCACTAACAGGTCATCACTGTCTTCATAAGCATGCATGTATTGCAAACTTGTATTTAAGGATGTATTATCACTTAGAAATATATTAACATCATTCAATTTGATTTTCATGAAACCAATTTAAACTGTAGTCCTTGATGACATTAGCTAAAGACATAAAAGTAAAATAATTTGTGTTACCTTATATAAAATAAATGTTAACTTAAAGATTAAGTTAGTTTAAAATTAATTTACAATTTTCAAACTAAAATTAAAAAATTATTTTCCAAAAATACAAAAAAAAGAAGAAAGAATAGAAAACCATATCTAACCAAAAAAAAAGAACAACAACAACAAAAAATATTTACTCCATTATGCTAAAATAATAAAGCCATAAATAGAATCATGTGCTCCACCTGTGTCCGGTTTATTTTTCGATAACAATCCTAATTAACCTAATTATAACATAATTAAACACGTCATGTAGACAGAAATTTTTATCCTTTAGAATTATATTACCATCATTTTGTTTGATTTTTATTAAACTAATTTGAACTGTAGCAATTAACGAATTCCACTCTTAAAAAAAGTCATAAAATGAAAATAATTTGTGTTATTTAACATAAGGCCAATGTTAATATAAAATTTTACTTATTTTTAGGTGAACTATAAAGAACACTCCACTTTTTTTGGAATTAGGCTTATTTTACAAGTTTCCAAAAGTTGAACGGTTGAGTTGTAGCATCTTTGAGCCCATTCAGCTGATCTCCAGGTCTGGCAGGAGCACTTTTAGCTAGCATAAATGATTGAATCGGATTAGACCATTAGCATTTCACTTTAAAATGAGTAAAATTTTTAATAACATTCCTATTTAAAGCTTGAAAGTTATTGTATAGCTATTTTAGGCCGATATGGCTAAGGACTATCCTCTCATTCTTATTGCTACTGTACTCTGGTTACAGAAAGCATAATAATATTATGCAATGCCTGAAAATTGGCTAGCTTCCGTCAGTATAACCAGTATGACCACTTGCGTGCATAGGGAGCATACCCTGTAAACATGGAGACATGCGAGACATTCTTCACCACGATTACATTATACATTTATGATGAAGCAGTGGTGGAGCTCTTCTTCAACAAAATGAACCTTTTTCCAAAACAAAGCGTAGAGTTCCTTTAAAGCTAAAACTAAAGTAAACCTACATTTAAAAAACAATACAATCATGTGCTCAACATTTACGCAGTGATCCTGATCTTGTGTCCAGGTTTATTCTGCGATAACAATCTTAATTAGCCTAACCTTGTTCTAAACTCTCCAATTGTTCAGTTTCAATGTACTTTCCTTCATAATGTCCCCACTCTGAATCCCATGACCACAAACAAGGAGCACTGACAGGTCATCACTGTCTCCATCTCCACTTATTTGATTTACGATCAATTCCTCTGCTCCAGCAAACCAAACCTATAAGCACATCTAAGCACAGCAACACCGCAGTAAGAAACCGTCGAGCTAACAATGCAAATCCTGATAAAGAGATAGCCCGACTGTAGCTCTCAGGAAAAGCCAGAAACCACAAGACCCCAAACGGAAATAACACAGAGCATACTTGATTCAATTAATTTCAAGAAAAGTGGTCTGAATCAAAGGACGCAAGAATGCCTTTTATTTACAGTGCCTTCCTGTTCCTCGGAAAAACCTCAGGGCTTTACTGTAGAAACAGGCCGACTGAAGCGCCGCGCTTAATGTGTGGCAGCGACTGACCAAGGAGAGTGAATAATTGACTGATTACAAGATAAGAATGAATAGACGCTGTTGAACGGAGAACAGAAAGTGTTCTTTTCATAGCCGCTGCACTCCTGTTGCCTTAAAGTGCTGCGCTCTTGTTTCAGATCGGGATGAGTCATTTCAGTAATGCGAGGGACCGCAAAACTCCTTACCAAGACGCAGAGAGGGTTTTTTTTGGAGGGGGAAGAGCAGAGGAAGTAAAAGGAAGACAGAGGAAAGAATGAAAAGAGGAGAGACTGAAAAAACACCACAAGAATGACACGCAGAAATCCCCTGCAAGTGTTGCAAAACATTACCAGGAAAATGGCACCATAAGTCTTTTTACACTCTTATGAGGGAGTGTTAAAATATAACATATAATAACTTAAGTCTTTAATAGACTACTCAAAATGAATAGTTTCTCGTTATCCAGTATGTTTGAGTAAAACATCATTTTTGTTTTATTCTTTAGACTACTGATGTTTCTTCCTAATATAAAATCAAAAATAGCATTTTTGAAGAAAATAACAATAATGGTGTTCATCATCACCATCATAAATACCATCATGAATGAAATGTCAGACTTATACAGGCTACACCCTAAAGATTTTTACATACCCCATTAAAACACCTCTAATTACTTGCATAATACTTAAAGAGCCTCAATTATGGGTTTAAAAAATGAGCTTCCACACAGTAACACAGCACTAAGTGAATGAAAACTGCTTAAGTTTAAATCTGAAAATGCACCATGTTTAAAACTATTGTTTCTTTAAAGAAATAGTCGAGTCAGGGTCGAATAAATGAATCGTATTGGGTTCCGATCTTTTGCTTGAATGCGTCGACGTCGATACCGTACATCACCAAATATACAGTGCCAGATCCAGTAAAACGTGAAAGCGTCTTTCTCTTCAGACACTAGCAGAGCTAGTTAATTTTCACAACTATCCCACAGTAGTCAACCTAGTGCTGTGTTTGTTCCTGTCATTTTTCTGATTTTTGATACAATAACCTACGCTGCAACGTGAGACTCGTCAGCCGTTTGCCATTAAGGAAGGAGCAGCAGAGACTACTATGTATGGGACTTTGTCAGACTTTGACAGGGACGTTGTCAGTAACTGTTACAGTTCACATGGACCGCTTTTCTTTTTCCTCCGGATCATAACATGTAAGTGTAATTAAAATTGTTACCTCATTTTGTGTAGTTTGCAAAATATGTATTTAATTTTGTGTTGTAAATTGTAATCACTCAACACGGCTTGTAATCACGTACCTATATAGAGTCCGCTGTTCACTTTCTGTTTCTTCGACTCCACCAACCCACAAGACATGTGGTATAGGTGAATTGAGTAGGCTAAATTGTCCGCAGTGTATGAGTGTGAATGAGTGTGTATGGATGTTTCCCAAAGACGGGTTGCAGCTGGAAGGGCATCCGCTGCGTAAAACATATGCTGGATAAGTTGGCGGTTCATTCCGCTGTGCCGACCCCAGATTAATAAAGGGACTAAGCCGAAAAGAAAATGAATGAATGAATGAATGATTTTTGCCATTAAAAAAATCAAGGGTCAAATCAAGATACATTGATGGGCCTAATGGGTAAAATCAAATTACATACCCAGCAAAAATACCTTTGCAACATAAGACTGGTTTTGTGTGTTATCTTTTTTTTTTTTTTTTTAAAGTTTGAAAGTTCAAAAGTTCCATCAACTTGTTCTTGCACCTGTAAATGTCATGATAAATGCCAAATAACTACAAAAAATAAAGCAAGAAGAATTTAAAAGTGTTTAAAAAAGACAGAACGTGTATCTCCATGAATTCTCCGTTTCAGATTGTTTTAATCAAACATGGCCCTCTCAGAACTGTAAAGTATGAATGTCAGGAATCAACCCACACACCACATAAACTTTAAACAGTTCAGTCTGAGAGGGAAAGAGCTTTCATGTCAAGTCTTTCATTCCTGCAGCTCAGATTATTCATGTTTCTACTTAAAACAGTGTGTGAATATGTGCTGGTCACGCAACCGCACCTTAGTCTTCCCCAGCTGCCACTCTGTCTTGGTGACGTCGTACTTCGTCAGCAGATCCGCACATTTCTTCCTCTCGTCCGCCGTGTGGTTTCTGTCCCTCAGGATCATAGTGTATCTGCACAGGAAGTGGGTACAGCTTGAAAACACGCGCACACACACACACTATCCACTTCACATATTTGACTGTAAGAGAACAATGTACTGATTAAGCGTTCGCTGATTCAGAGAAGAAGTAAAAATCCCTGGTATTGTTCATTATGAGTTCAAGGACATTTACTGGACAAACTTTCAGATATGGGCATCTGGAAATGATTGTGTGTGTCAAACTGTATTTTGATGGACTGTCTGTGGCTTTCAGTGATGGTTTGTTGGACACACGTCTCACCTGCTAAGGAAATCTTGGAAGGTTCTTCGTACTGGAAAGCCTGCTCTACGGATCTTCACTGTCTCCAGCATTCCAGAGTAGCGGAGCTGATTCAGAACCACATCTGAGTCAAATTTATTCGCATTCTGGAAGATGATAGAAAAGATGTCCATCAGAGCAGATACAAACTGGCCATATCCAATACTCTTGGACCAAAATCAGCATTCAACAGTAGTATAATATTGCACAAGGTGAACTCTCTTGCTCTTAAAACAAAGGTTCCAAAACCTGGGATTTTGGAGTGATTTTTGGCTCCTGAACCAAACAGTTTTCTGTTTTATGTGAAAAACATGTAAAAAAACAATCTAATGGACTGGAATTTATTATTGAGAGTGCTTTCCAAAAGGAAAACATGACACTCAGCAAACAAGAAAATAATGATTACCTTTCCTTTACATTAGAGATGCAACATAATACATTTATGAATTAACTGTATCTTTGTAACTTCTATCTTTAACTACAGCTCTTTACTTAGCTATATGTTTTTCAGATACTTGTAATATTTGTGCTTAATAACTATACATCTGTAAACTGTTAATGTCATTTAGTTTAGATAAATTTATTCTGCTATTAAACAGGATTGCTTTACAAATAAGTGGAATGAATACAAACTGATGGGGTCAACAAAGGCATAAACTCCATTATCAACACCAAACTGGATTATTAGTTATAGTTAGATACAATTTCTATTGTGGAAATAAAGTAAAATAACTGATCTTTCAAGAACTCACTTGATGTGCTTTTTAAGAAACACAACACTGTAATTAAAATAATAATATTAATAATAATAATCTGTAAAAAAAATCTATAATGTACTGGCAGACATTGTTTTAGTTATTTGGAAAGATACTGTACTTGTTTAAAGTGCAATTTAAAGATTTAACTAGTTGAAAAAAGACTTTCTCAAGGGACCTAATGATATTGACCATAAAAATGATTAAAACTTTTAACTTTTTTAAAGGCCAAGCAAAAAGAAATCAAACTTTCAACAGAAAAAAAAAACATATAACAGCAAATACTGTGAAAAATGTCCTTGCTCTGTTAAACATTAATTTGGAAATATTTGAAAAACTCACAAGAGGGCTAATGATATTGCCTTTAACTATATATAATTAGATATAATTATAACTATATGTAACTATATATATATATATATTTATATATTAGTAATTAAATCTTACAGTTGACAGTAACTAGCTTCTAGAACGATTCATATTTTAGGTGGATCTTAGCTTATCTTAATTTGTTCATAGAAATATATTTTGTGTAAAGGAACATCAAATGTTTGAGGCTAAAAATACTGAATAAAATATTTTTGCAATGGAAAACAGAGAAAAGAAGGGCAAAAACTATAAGAGGGCATGGTAATGTCAGATAGAAAAACAGATATTTTACATGTATTCGTCCAACGAGACCACCCCCAGGGACAATTAAAAAGCTCATTTAATTTCATACCGACCAGCCTAACTAATACTTGTTTTATACATGGTTTAAAGAACAAAAGCTATCTGTGGTCAGAAAAAGGGGTCATGGGATGTTTCCACTGGGATTGATTATGTCTATTGTGTGAGGCGTTGCGTCAGTGCCTGGTGTTCAGCTGCTCTCACACACTCCTGTCCCATCAGGCCGTTTGATCACTACTATATGTTAAAACCCAGGCCTCATTGTTGGTAGCTGGGACATCTGGCACGGCTTGTTCCACTATTGTCTTTTGCCATGTCCTTCACTTCACTCAGCAGAATCTGAACTGAAATCATCCTGTCAGGCCAATGTGATGAGAGTCTGAGGTGTATTTCTGTTCTCTCTGAGTATTCGGTGAGACATTGCAGAGTTAATAGGGTGTAGAAAATACTAATAGTTACAACCATCAGTGTTGGGCAAAGTTACTTAAGAAGAAATGCATTACAATACTGAGTTACGTTCCAAAAAAGTAACTAGTTGCGTTACTTTTTATGATAAGTAATGCATTTCAATTTTGAGTTACTGTACTTTTACGTTGCTTTTTCTGACCTGGCTGAGGCTTGATCTCTTTCAGAACTTGCTGGATATTTTTCTTATTATTAATTTAAATAAAGGAGCTCTGCAATTAACAATGTACCAAATAGCCTACACCTTCATATACCTTAGAAAAATGTATCAAAAAAAATAATTTAGGATAATCTTATCTTCTGAGAAATTCCTGCACCTCGAGCTATGAGCCATATATAAAAATTAATGAAAGTGTAAAGCAACGTGTTTGCTACTTTTGTACTTTTGGTCTTTTTAGTGATGTAAAATCCCTGTCTATTAAGACAATCCCCTTTTCCCTTTCTCTGATCCATTCAGAATGATGAGAAAATTTACATCACAGAAATGTAAGGCTCTGCCATCTTGGTTTCTGTCTGTTCCTGCATTCTCTCATTGAGTGCAGGATTCAATGTGACTATGTTCATTTTAATTCAGCTATTTATTTTTTAAGCTAATTAATTAAACTAAAAAATCAACTCAAATGTTATTTATTTTTTAAAAGTAATGCGTTACTTTACCTAGAAAATAGATATTACTATACTTTCAGTGTTAGGACTCTCAGCAGTGATTATTAAACCACGCTGAAATGAACTAAACTGAACTTCAACACTGAAAACTGGACTGACACTGTTTCAATTTTTTTATAATGCATGTGAAGCTGCTTTGACACAATCTACATTGTAAAAGCGCTATACAAATAAAGATGAATATGCAACTCGCATTACTTGTAATGCATTACCCACATTACTGACCACTATACTTGCCCAGTCGGTTAATTACATTAGGAATCGGTTATATTTTTATATTGCTCCTTTAAAAAAATGCTGTCTAAATACACGAATTAGGAATGATCATAATAAATATGAACTAATTTGCTAATATTTCTAGCACAAAAAATCTGAACAATACATATCTTACTTAGAGTGAAAAGTTTTTACTGGGAAGATTTTGGAGATATTCATTATCATCAATAGAGAACAGCCTTTCAAAATAAAGATTTTTGAGACATGGACAAAACAGGTCAACCAATCATAACTGCTACTGGGATTTAAACATTTTATATTTTTAATGGTAAATGTTCTGAGGGATCAATAACAGTGTATTTAAGACAACCACCACCTTCAATTTAATGGTAACACTTTACAATAAGGGTGTATTGGTTAATAATAGTCAGTGCATTAGTTAAGATGAATAAACAGTCAACAACACCTCCGTTAAGCATTAATTAATCTTTATGAATGTTAACTAAACATATATTAATGTGTTATTTAATACATTAGTTAACATGAAGTAATATTGAACAATGGATGGATTACATAATGGATCATATAACATGACCTAACAATGAACGACACATTTATTCAGCAATAATACTTTTGTTATATAAACTAAATGAATATATAATGGTGTAATTTTCATTTATTAGTTAATTAATGCATTAGTTAACAGGAACAAATAATGAACGAATGTTAGCAACACACTATATATAATGTCAAAATTATATAATGTGTACTTTACAATACGGTTCCTACTTCCTTTAACTAATGCTTTGTTAATAATAAATCACGATAGGAAAGAGTTAACAAACATGAATAAAATGACAGCTGAAGCTAAGGTTTCCACTTTAACAGCATGTTATTCATGTTTATCAACTCTTAACTTTATATTGATGGTACAATATCCTGTCACAATGGTGATATGTCAACACCATCCTTTGATTTCTGAGGAAATTATTGTTTGTTTGTTTTTTCTGCAGTGGAATTGGAGGTTATCAAAGCATAGCTCAGTGGCTTAGTATACTTAAGTTACAAAATTTCTCAGTTTTGTCCCGTGTTTCGTCCCGTCTCTCAAGAATCAGTGTTCAAAATACTGACAGAAATTTAAAAAGCACAAAAGAAAACAGGTAAAGGGATCGTTTGCCTAAAAAGATGAAAATGAACTGTTTATTTACTCTCTCTCAAGTGATTCCAAACTTTTAGGAACACAAAATAAGATATTTTGAAGAATGTTGGAAACCTGTAACCATTGACTTCTATAGTGTAGGAAAAACTAAATACAATGGAAGTCAATAGTTACAGGTTTCCAGCATTTTTCATAGTATCTTCTTTTGTGTTAAACAGAGGAAAGAAACTCAGACAGGTTTGTGTCAATGAAGTGTGAGTAAATAATGATACAAATGCATTAGAATTTTTGGATAAACAGCCCCTTTAAGAATGTTATTTTTATATTGGACTGAAAAAAAAAACCACACCAAGAGGCTCAAAATCTCAAAACGTACTGACAGTGTCTCACCTCAAAGAAGGCTGAGATGAGCAAGAGATGACTGTTATGTTATAATCGACTGAAAAAAGGTGTTTAATGACGGAGGGATCCAGGCAGAGCGCCAGACGTGGCCATAGCTGTGATTCCCCTCCCTGAGGACAATTTTCACAATACAACTCCAACCTGATTCTCTAATAAAAGATTGCTCGATAAATCAATGCAATCATCATAATTCCAGTATCATGAGCCACAGATGCACTAAGGGGTGGTTTTGGCTGTTGTGTGTTCATTGCTCTGCCGCAGGTCAGTGGCGTTGAAGCGGGCAATCGTGACCTCTGACCCCTGCGCAGGCTAGTTTGGGCTGGAGGAATGTGCTGGCATTGAGGAAGGGTCAAGCAGCACAATGAGACTATGTGGAGAGAGCTGAACAGCACAGACTCACAGCACTTGCATGAGGCGGATGAAAGACTGTTCTTGGATACTTTAATAAAAAAGAGGCCACTACACTGCTATTAATGATGTTTTTGGAGGTTTCCTGTAAAATACTTTTGCTAACCTTAAAACAATGTAAATTCAGTCATGAATCAATAAATGTATTTATTTATTTTAAATACTTTATTTTTCTGACCATTTTATGCAGTTCACACTCATAAAATGATGTTTGGTGCTTGTTCAAACTATTTATGTAAAATGAGTTGAAACAACACAATTCTTAAGGTTTTTTGTGGGGAATACTTAATTGTTTTATGTTCAGTCCACTTAAATTTATAAAAATGGCTAAGTTAACGTAATCAATTTGTGTTGGGAAAACATGAAGAATTTGTGTGGAACCCAGCATTTTTTACAGTAGGCAGATGACCAGGTTTACATCTGATTCAAACCTGTATTCTGCACATAAAAGTTTATATCATTTGATTTAAAACCTTATACTTGATTTGATTTGATTTGATTTGATTTGATTTGATT